>VMDO01015933.1:0-49491 GCA_007922755.1 Pedetes capensis
AAAGTTTCTGGTTTTATGTTGAGATCTTTTATCCATTTTGAGTTAACTCTCGTGTATATTGAGAGATGCGGATCCACTTTCATTTTTCTGCATGTGGATGACCATGTTTCCCAGCACCATTTGTTGAAGAGGCTGTCCTTTTTCCAGTTTACTTGCTTTGCTCCTTTGTCGAAAATAAGGTGGCTATAGGTGTGTTGAGATATATCTGGGTCTTCTATTCTGTTCCAGATGTCTTCGGGCCTATTTTTGTGCCAGTACCAAGCTGTTTTTGCAACCACTGCCTTGTAGTAAAGTTTGAAGTCAGGGATTGCAATTCCCCCTGCATTAGATTTGCAGCTTAAAAGTCTTTTAACACTCTCTCTCTAACCTTCTCTACAATGTCATAATGTAGGTATTATGTTTTAAGAACAAAGAAACAGACCCAGAGACCTTGAGTACCTCATCCATACTTCACATGCAGGAAGTGACTGAGCTGGAATTTAAACAGGTTTAGCTGGCCTGAAGTCCCATGATCTTTCCATGTGGAGAAAAGAGAGGTATAGATGTGACCAAACCTCTGTACAGCCCACACTGTCCACTATGATTTGGGATATACCCATGTATTGTTGTTGTTAGGTACCATTGAGTTGGTGTCTGCCTCATAGCGACCCTACGTACAACAGGCAAAACACTATTGTCAGTGCTTCTCTGCTATTCACAGGGTTTCCAATGGCTGATCATGTTTTGGGAGTGGGTTGCCAGGTCCTTCTCCCAAGCCTACAGCTCATGGTGTTCCCAGGTGGTCTCCCATCCAAGTATTAACCAGGCCCAACCCAGCGTAGCTTCTGAGATCTGGCAGGAGGGGAAGCCACAGTGATATGGTTGCAGGCTGCCATGTATTAGGTGTGATAAAAAACTAGAGTGAATGTTTAAATGGAAAAAAAGAACTATTACAGTGAAAGACATTCCCATTAATCCCCCTAAAAATCCTCCCCTGGCTTCAAATACATGAATCCCATCCTTGCTACTTTCTGAAGCAGTTCTGAAAGTTCTGGAAGTCCTCCTTGGTGTCTTTCATTGTGCTGTTGTGAATGTCTTGACATACTGTTTACCTTTCAGGGTCATTTTGATTTGGGAAAAGAGCCAGAAGTCACACAGTGTCAGATCCAGTGAATGAGGTGGATGAGGACGCACCTCATGTTTTTCTTTGACAGAAACTGCTATACCAGAAGCTATGTGTGACGTGGAGCCTTGTCATGATGAGGATGAAACCATTTGTCCATTTCTTAGGCCGTTCTTCTCTTAACCGCAGCTCACACTAGACTGACTGCACCAAACAGGTGGACACTTGTCCCTCACTGTTGATAAGTTTCAATAAGGTTCTGCTTCCCATACAGAAGATCCCTGTCTTTCTGTTGAATAGCACTTGGCAGCAGCACTCATTGTATTTTTTGATTACACTTTGCATACTTTTATGAGGAAGAGTTCACTGAACTTGCCTTCTAAAGTTTGTTTCTTGGTGGTTTTCTTATCTCCAGAAGCTTATGTTCTTAAAAGTAAATTCCATAAAAATATTCATCATCCATCTTCCTGGATGATAGAACCAAGAAGGAGATGCCTCACTCTAGGCATGATTCTGAAAATCCTCAGGCAGCCTACCTTTTGGGTAAAATATGCTACAGACCTTTTCTAGCCTTGTGCATCCTGGGACAATTAAGCTGTGCTGCAAAGCAGCCTGGACACCTGCTCTCTGACCAATACTCCAGGCTGCTTGTTGACCGTGACCTCTCCAAGGGAGGCACCCCACCTTCTGGAGGCTGTGCAGACAGAAATCAGTGGGTCACTGCCAAAACGCTCTTACCCTCGTACTTAATGGAAGGTGGATCTCAGCAAGGTACCTGCCTGGAGTCCAAGATAAGAACTGACCAGGTGCCGGGCCACCTGGTTTTTCTACACCTCTCTCCATGGCAGATGTCAGGGTCTGCAGGGTGTTTTACCAAAGGAACAGAACACAATAGCTTCAAGGCCTAGCCCTGTTCTTCACAAAGCATCAGTCTGTGTGGTGTGGAGGCCCCCAGAGGAATCCCAGACGGGCTTCTCATGGGGGAGGGTGGGGCCCGAGCTGTAAGCTTTCAGAGCTCAGCACAGCCTGTCCCCCTCCCCTCCATGCTTGCTAATTGCCCAGCATGGCTTTGAGAGGCCATGTGGATACCATATGGTCAATTCACTGAAGCGTTTTACTGCCTGCATAGAGGCTCTTAGCCTAGGGAAGAGCACACTGTTTGCTTAGCTGGTTGGCTCTTAGTACTTTCTTGGGTGACTCCAGGCTTCAAAGAGGGTGTCTGTGAAACGTGGGAAGACGCCAGGAAGGCAAAGCGTTCCCAGTGACACTTCTGGATATCAGCCAGGCTGGGAGGGGGCCCACGTTGTTAATAACAGAATATTTGGTGTGAAAGGAAGAAACCAGAGGAGAGTAAAGAAATTATATATGCAGAGAGATTTTCTCAATGGCAAATTAACATTTGGGTTATGTGAGTGATTCTCATTTAACCAGGGCAAGTTTTACCCCTGAAGGGTATCTGGCAAAGTCTAGAGATATTTGGGGGTTGTTATAACAGAGTTATGGTATTGGTGGGGGGGGGGGGGCAAGGCTGCTACTGGCACCGAATGGGTTAAAGGGGCCAGGGAAGGGGTTAAACATCCTGCAATGCACAGGTCAGCTCCTACAACAAACTGTTCTCTGGCCCAAAATGTTATGAGTGCTGAAGGTGAGACCGCTGGGTTGTGTGGACTCTGAACAGATAAGGAAGGCCCTCCCGGCCCATAGGCTCATTGCTGTAGAGATTATATCAACCACCATCGAGGATTATATATTGGGGGTTGGGGGGCAAAAGCACTCACATCTGGGCAGAAGATCTGAGTTTGCATTTCAGAAGCAGAACACTCTGACTCTGTGGCCTGGGGCCGGCTTACTCCAGTGAGCCTCTGCTTCCTCTTTGGCCAAATGCAGACTGAACCTGGTGTGAAGCTTAAATTACACAGAGTGATAAAGAAACATTGAGCACCATCCCTATACAGAGCTACCAGTGCCTAAGCACTGACTAGTAACGCCCAAAAAAGTGGGAAAGAAAAGAAACACGTGGGATTTCATAGAAATGTGCGAAGACCATGGGCAAGCTAAGGGAGCTGGTTTGCTCAGACTGATGCCTCTCTCTACAGAGGATCCCTTGGCTCTGGCAAGGTGGTTGTCACTACCCACAGCCCACAGGGTGCCCCGTTGACCTTAACTACTTTTGTCTCTTTGCTCAACCCAGGTCCCTGGACACTCTTAGGTCCAGGTGTCTATTGCCAGGGGCAAAGCATAACCCCAGTGATGGCCTGGCGAAGGAGAAAAAAATGCCAGTACAACACACATGGGCAGCTGGGCGTGGTGGTGCACACCTGTAATCCGAGCGACTCAGGAGGCAGAGACAGGAGGATCGCAAGTTCGAGACCAGAGGCAGTCTGTGTAACTTACTGAGACCCTGTCTCAAAAAGTAAAAAATGGGCTGGGGATGCAGCTCAGTGGTAAAGCACTTGCAAAGCATGCAAGCATGAAGCCCTGGGTTCAACCCCTAATATCACACACGCACACACACACATACACACACACACACACACACACACACACACAAAGACACATGGGCATGTGCCACTGTTCTTCCAGGGCATAGATCGGAAGCTGAGCAAAGTCAGGTCAGGCTCAGCCACACCTGCCTTTGGTCTAACACATTCCCTTTTATTGCTGGTATTTGCCTTGACGCTGCCCCCTCCAGCTTCCAGTGCCCTGTCCTTAGAGCCAGGTAAGAGCTCCTTCTCTCCCAGCACCATGGATTTCCAAGCCCATGGCTTTCCTTGCTGGTTGCAAAGGCTCCACAGGCAGGGGAGCTTATCCAGCCCACACACACTGCTCCAGGAGGCTCCAAACCAAAGACCTAGAAGACGCCTTGCAAATCAGCTAGCTCAGTTTCTGCTGGTTGGGTAAAGGAAGGGACAGGACTGTCCCCACCTCATAGGTGCCCTTGTGAAAATGGGCAACATGGCCCTGGCTGGACTTGGGCAGTCCTGAATCGCCTGCTGACCATAGAGTCCCGGACTTCACGCCCACAGAGAGGACACTGAGGGCTTTAGGAAGGCGTTTGCCCAAAATATCAAAACCGAGCTGGCAAATAAACTTAGCATAGAAGGGACAATATAAAGAGTAGAAAGAAGGAGGGAGGGAACTAGCAGAGGGAAGCAAAGATTACGGAAGATGGGATGGGGAGGAGGGTCAACACACAGGGACAAAGCGGGAGAGGATGATCTCAGTGTAAACAACACAACTTCATGAGTACATTGGAAACATAGGAGAACATAATCCAAATATGCATTTGTGTTTTATGACATATTAGCCATAAGGCTCCACAAACCTTGTGGGTTGATGAAAAGTGTTACCGGAAGTGATGTAATGAATACATAATGGAAAAAGCCAATGCTGTATTACTCTGTACCCCACCATTGTTTACTAATAAGGGGAGAAAAAAACATTAAAAAATAAAACAAGGTTACTTACATTTTGTGACAAAGAAGGGGGAGGAGAGGAAAAGAAGGAAAATAAAAAGAAATAAAAGAAAAAAACTGAGTTGGCATAGAGCTACGCTCACACAGATACCCTCTTAGCACAAATAGCATTTAGTCACGTGGGGACAAGAGCTAGCATTATCTTTACGAAGCAAGATCTGTTGGCTGAAAAGCCTTGAGCTTACACTTTATAGCCAAGAGTCTTCTTTGTGGTCTTTGTAATGGTGGAAAGGAGGGTGGCAGACATCTCACCATGGGGCAGATTCCACAGGGACATCTGGCACATAGCTGGCTGCCCAGAAAATCCCAATCTTGCAAAGAAGTAAAGCATTGCTGGTAGCTGGGGAAGGAGAATCTAATTATCTAGTTCAGAATCAATACTTGAAAATGCAAGGTCAAACCCCACAGGATGGTTTTGTTCTGAAATTGTAAAAAGTCAGCATGACACAGCTATGGGAGAACAGAGCCTCATTTCGAGGAAGCCCATTAAGTTGCCCATCATTCCTGCAGTTTCTATGACTTTTGTAATGAGAAAAATATGGTATATTATTAAGGAAAACTTCAGCTGGAATTAGAGCATTTATTATATACTAGAGCTTAGGCAACAGGAGCCCCTGTCAAAACTATTCTAGTTAACACATAAAAACATCATCCCTTTTATTCCATGTTGTCGTTGGGTGCCATTGAGTCATGTCTGACTCATGTACTAACTCTATGTACAACAGAACAAAACACTCACCAACACTGTGCCACACACACCACCTTTTTATATGTGAGCCCATTGTTGCAGTATTTCTTTTCATTTTGAGTCATGCCACATAAGCAAAAGGAGGTCTCAGGGACTTCTTTAGTCCATTCCCATAATTAAGGTCAACTCTACTTTGAGGAGGCAACTCTTCCCCAGTCATTTCTTGAATGTCTTCCAGCCCAGGGGATTCATTTTCTGGCACCATTATTTGACAGTACTCCTCTGCTATTCCTAGGGTTTTGGGAGTGGGCTGCCAGGTCCTTCTCTCCAGTCTTTCTTAGTCTGGAAGCTCAGCTGAAACTCGTCCACCATGGGTGGCTCTGCCAGTATTTGAAATATCAGTGGCATAGCTTTTAGCATCCCATCATCAAGCAAGCCCCCATATAGGGAATTATGGGATAGCCCCAAGGGATAGAGAGGAGGTTTGGTTTGGATAGGGGTCTATCTAGCCCACCTGGAGGTCTGGTCTAGGGCCCAAGGCAAGATGGCCCCCAGGGATTTAAATATCACTCCTAATTGGATGAGCTCAGCCCCTGGTGCCACTATATGATTGGCTGACTGCCATTGTGGGGCCGTTATTATATAAGGACAATGCACAGGGCACTCAGAAGCCATTCCATCACCATCTGAGCCCTGCCATAGCACTGCACAGTCCTGCCACCCCATCACCACGGAGGTCACGCTTGCTGGACCAAGAGAGAAGTCTGCTTGTCCTCCAAGAGGCCACTCCATCACCAGACCGAGATGGAGAACATCGGGAAGCAACAGCAGCAGAGGAGAAGCCGACCTATGCAGAGGACCTCCGGATGCTGGGACCTGCACTGCCTCCAGGGCCAGAGCCGTGACACTTCCACTATCCTGAAGGGCGGGCTGGAGGGCTTGATTTTCTTACAGGGGCTGGACAAAAAAAGTGTCCTGAAGGCATTCCAAAGCCATCTGTCCTTGACTCTGCCACCGTGCCTTGCCAGTCCCCCAGGTGTGGGGCCCCGATCTCGGTCGGAGGAGGAGAGCTAGCCTGTCCTGGCCATGGGGAGGGGTGACCCACACCCTCACAGCACAACAAGCCGGCAGACACATGGGAGACATATTCTACAAGGAACTTTCGACCTTCATCTCATCTTTTCAGATCCTGAACTGCCCTATCTGTGGATCCCTGGTAGTCTTGCCCCCTATATTACCTTATATAAGGGCTTCTTCCTCTTTCTTTCTTTCTTTTTTTTTTTTTTTTTTTTTTTTTTTTGCAGTACTGGGGGTTGAACCCAGGGCCTCCCGCTTGCATGCTTTGCAAGTGCTGGACCACTGAGCTGTACCCCCAGTCCATTTTTTTTACCCTTTGAGACAGGGTCTCACTAAATTACACAGACTGCCTCTGCTCTAGAACTTACGATCCTTCTGCCTCTGCCTCTGCCTCTGCCTCTGCCTCCCATGTCTCTGGGATTACAGGCATGCACCACCATGCCAGGCTCCATCATGCTTTTTTGATAAGGGCAGATGAGAGACTACGGCTTAGAAACAGGTGGGAGGCCAGACTTAGCTCCTTTGCCACAGCATGCTGAGCCTGTTCCATTGGTGCCGGGCTTGCGTGGGAAGAACGTGAGTCCAACCGACAGACACAGGCTGGGGAAGCCACCAAGGACTGATGCTCCTGGACAAACCAAAATTAGGAGCCGAGATGGCCCTGATGGGAAGTGTTTCCTCTGATCCCACCCCCAGCCGTCATCAAATGGAGGAGAGGATTAAACTGGGAAGGTTGGTATCTTGCAGTAAGAGAAGGGACGTATCTGGAACCTGGATGCTTCTTTCTAAGGTAACCCTCATGCCACTTCTGTGGCATTGGCCTCAGCATTATAACACTAATAAACTGATATACATTCTACTTGTCAAGCTGGTTGCCTTTCTACAGTTCCCCAGGACTTGAAAGTCACTCCCAACAACAACAACAACAAAAAAGGGTCTCAATAACAAATGTATATTGAGAATTCATGTGCATTGCATTTATTTGTTGTTAGGTGCTGTCAAGTCAAATTATAGTGATCCTATTACAACAGATGAACACTCCCCAACACTGTGCCATGCTCAGCACTATTGTCAGTCTTGTCTGCTATTCGTAAGGTTTCCAATGGCTGATTGATTTTTGGGAGTGGCTGCCAAGTCCTTCTCCCAACCCTACAGCACCTGGTGTTCCCAGGCGGTCTCCCATCCAAGGACTAACCAGGCCTGACCCTGCTTAGCTTCCATGATCTGTGGAAATCAGACACCAGTGGGCTATGCCGGCAGGACTTACACCTGAATAACCAGAAACTAAATAACTTCCTTCCTTCCTTCTTTCTTTCCTTCTTTTCTTCCATTTTCTTGCTTTCTTACTTTCTTACTTTCTTTGAATAAAACCCAGATAGGATTTCTCAGAGGCCTAGGAAGTAGATGACATTTAATTGCTTGAATATGTTACTTTACACTGGGAAGCAAGAAGCCTGTGCTCCATCTATGCCCATCAGACAGGAGACTTCACAATTCAGATATCGTAACTCATCCTTTGCTAGCCATTGGAGCACAAGGCCAACTTCCTTCTTCATCGCTGAAAAATGTTTAATGTCCTGGATTAGAGCATAATTCCTCCAGAGTAGTGATGGCATTTTGTACATCTCAGAAGTATTATACCTACGGTGTCCCTGCACGTTAAAATAATACAGCAATTGTTAACATTTGGGGAACAATTATTTCATGACGGGCAGTAGTCAAAGTATTTAGAGGCCTTTCTCATTTAAAGACCTGACAATGACTTATGAATTAGGAACTACTTTTATTATCATTCCCTATTGACAAATAATGTCTGCAGCCATAGCATCCTGGCATCCTACCCCACCTGATCTCGGAAGCTAAGCAGGGTCGGGCCTGGTTAGTCCTTGAGTGGGTGACCTCCTGGGAACAACAGGCTTGGGGGAAGGATCCAGCAGCCTACTCCCAAAAAACAATCAGCCATTGAAAACCCTATGAATAGCAGAGAAGCACTGACAATAGTGCCAGACACAGCACATCGTCAGGGAATATTTCATCTGTTGTATATAGGGTCGCTATGAGTCAGAACCAACTTGATGGGACCTAAAAATAACAACAACAACAACAACAACATATAAAAATGGCACTGGGACACAAAGAGTTCAAATAACTTGCCCCCAATCACACAGCTACAAGTGGTGGAGGTCAGATTTGAACACAGGTCACCCAGCTCCAAAGATTGTGCTCTGAACCTCTATGTAATACTGCTTTCCATAAAGCAACCAAAACAGGTGATGAATACATTTTGGGGGCTGATGCCAGTAGTAACTCTGGAAGACAGAAATAAGAACAAGGTCTGAGTTGAAGCAACGCACACTGGGCATGACTGCCAGCCATCTTGCATTGTTCTCCCTGGAGGTGGTGACTTGACACTGTCCTGGGGCTCCTACAGAGAAGCAAGGTTCTAAGAGTGGTGGCTGCAATGAGAAGAACCATGAAAAGACATATCTGCAGCTCTATAGAGAAAGCCCCTTCTTGCTGGGAGTGGTGGCGTCTGCCTGCAGTATCAGCAATGGGGAGGCTGAGGCAGGAGGATTGAGAGTTCCAGGCCAGCCTCGGCTACACAGAGAGGCTCTGTCTCAAAAGAAAATGAAACAAAACAAAGGAAAAATAAGAGAGAGAGAGAGAGAGAGAGAGAGAGAGAGAGAGAGAGAGAGAGAGAGAAAGGGAGAGAGGGAGGGAGGGAGGGAGGGAAGGGAGAGAGGGAGAGAAAGAAAGAAGGAAGGAAAGAAGAGAGGAAGGAAAAAAGAAGAAAAGAAAGCCCTTTCTTCAATCATCTCAAGCTTGAAGACCCTGAGGAAATGCCTACATCTGGGAACCGTGCATCCTCTCTGACCTCCCCTTATGGGGATCTGTGTTGATCGAATGCCCCAGTGTCTGCCCTCCATACTCTATCTCTTCTCTCCAAGATCCTGCTTCTCAGAAGTGCGGAATCCTGGATTTCCTACTGACTGGAGTAAAGGCCAGGAGCAGGTGTGGAGGAAGATGAAGTGGGCTAGAAATCATGATTGTGTTCATTAGACCACTTGACCTGTCCTTCCTCCATACCCAGATTATTTCTATTTTTCTTTTCTTTTTCCTAAAATGTCTTTGATTCATAAGGTAGTCTAATCTCTGGTTTTTGCATTTCTAACATTGGTATCTGGAAGTAAGAAATACAGTTTACAGTCCTGATTGCATTCCATGGTATATAGGGAGAGTCATACTTTTATTGTCTTTTAATATATTGGGTTCTTCTGCTATTCACAAAACAATGATTCAAGTTTCTGAGCAACGCAAAAGATTTTAGTTATTTTATTATCATACACATTCAAAGTCATTATATTGTATCATAATAATATAATGTACAATAACTCTGATTTTGTTTAAGCAAGAGAATTTTAAAATAGATCCTCTATGACCTGGCAGCCCACTCCTGAACCAATCAACCACCGAAAACCTTATGAATAGCAGAGAAGCACTGACATAGTGCCAGGCATAGCACAGTGTCAGGGAAGGCTTTGTTTTGCTGTACATTGGGCTGCTATGCATCGGACCCAACTCGACGGCATCCAACAACAACAAACATATATTTTTATAAAAGATCTTTGTATTCTTAAAAAATAATTTCATCCCTCTCACAGCTTTAGAAATTTTCTTTAAAATTCTGTTAAATTACTCCTAATGAAGGACCTGGCAATCACTCCCAAAACAATCCACCACTGAAAACCCTATGAACAGCAGAGAAGAACTGCCACAGTGCCAGGCATGGCATAGTGTTGGGGAGTATTTCGTTCTGTCATACATAGGGTCTCTGAGTCGGACCTCACCAAACAACAAAAATGTAATCTGGAACAATACTGTTTGATTTATTCTGCTGATCAAATATTTAAGTTATTTATCATTGCTTTCTTTGTCTAAAATATTTTCATCATTAGATGCAAAGATTCTCTATGTCTAATTATTTCAGGGAGTCAAAAAGTCCATACCTAGATCCTGGTTTATCTTTAATCTGCCGCATCAATTTGGCTCAAATCATTTACCATCTCCGGGCATATGTCTCTCTCATTTATAAGACAGGGATTTGACTAAAATAATCTCCAAATGCCTTTTGACAATACCATTTTAGTGCAGCTGACAGTGAGCCCTATATTTACCACAGGGGCATCTTCCTCCTTCCTTCCTGTACAAAGGGAACCCTTTCAACCAGGTTTCATCTGAAAAAGGAAAGGAAAACTAAAATAGACCCTAGAAATTACCTGCTGCCCTAAGAAGGGAAAGGCATCCTTATTCTAAACCCAGCAGACACACATACCCATAGCCAGAACACACATCAGACAATGATGTTAAAATGTGTACTTTTCAATAATCGATTAAAACTCGCCAATGAGAACATTTATACTCTAAGCATCCAGCAAATATTTGATAAAGAGATTATTTCCTTTACTTAGTGACAAAAATCCAAAGGCCATGAGCAGAGGGGATCTCTACCACCTCCGTCTCCCAGGCAAGGTTGCTGACAGGGCTCAGCTGTCTATGGATCACATAGAACAATCATGGAGAAATGCCAGCCTCAGAGGGAAGAAACCCAGAATCTTCAACTTCCCCAGCTAAGCTAACAACACAGCATCTCAGTCGGATTTCATGAAAGTCACTCTCCAAAACACCCAGATCTGGGGCTAGGACTGAACTCATGAGGCACTGGGTATTTTTCTTCACCATATATACTGTGTTGTTGCACATTTCCATTGCGTTCTGGCTATAAGAGCAGCCTTCACAACCACAGAAGGATTCACATAACAATTCCCATTATGTTCAGGTTATGCATTTAACTCAGCCCAAGCAAAGATTCATTTGACAATCATATTTGTGAGTGTGAGTTCAATGTTTTTCCCACCCACTCCCTTGGGTTGTCAAGTATTCCACAACAGCACTCTGACTATCCAGACACACATGCAATTTGAGACGCTGCCTCATCTCTGGGCTCATTCATCTCACTTATAGCTGTTGCAGCAATAATAAGATATTCCTCCGTGGATCAGGGATGTTGAAAGTATATAATTTGAATTGGTTTCAGTTATATCTACTATGAAAACACCAAGAACACAGGTTAAATGTATGTATCTATGAATGAGTAAAATGGGTAACTTCCTGATCTATAGAATTGGACAATGTAAGAGACAACACAAATTTTAAGATTTTTTTCAATTCTAAACCATTGCAATTAAAGGAAAAAAAGGGGCTAAGGTTGTAGCTCAGTGACATAGCACTTGGGTAAGATACAAGGGCCCGGGGCATAATCCCCAGCACCAGAAAAGAGAAAAAGAAAAGAAAAGAAAAAGGAAAAGAAAGGAAGGGAGGAAAAGAAAAGAAAAGAATATAAAGGAAAGGAGAGGAGAGGAAAGGAAAAGAAAAGAAAAGAAAAATCCAATGACATGCCTGGCATAGACCAGCCTTACTGGGAATTCCAACCAAGATCCCTCAGTTCCAGCCTCTCTGAGATCCCTAGTTTGTCAGACCATTCACTTTGAGTGCTTTGGCTCACTCTGGATCTGACAAAAATTAGAGGTTGGAATTTCAACCACCCAGCTTAAGGATTCTGTTCCAATGCTGGCTCTTCACTTAGCCTTCTATTGTAAGTAACTTTGTACTTGCAACATACATGGACCAAGCTCTCGAGAGGCTGAGATGGATGGGATGATCTCCCTGAGCCCATCAGCTGCTGAAGAGAAACCGCTTGGGGGGGACTGGAGAAGCACAGCAATGCCGGGGATGGAGGGAAAGTCAGTCCAAGGAGCCCTGATGGAAGAAAATACTTTCCCTTGGAAAACAAAGATGACAAAAATAAAGACCAAAAAACTACTGAGCTTTTCTCTACTTAAGTTCCTTTTCCTGGGTTGGATTTGTCTCTCTTCTCTGAATATGAAAATCCTACTTGGAAATCGAGCTTACATTCCTTCTCTATAAGACTTTCCTAAACTCATACACCCCACCAAAAACTGCTCCGTTCTTAAAACTCAAAAGGTTTCTCAACCACTCACGTAGTAAGAATGCCCACGCTGCCTTGTAATGTCTCTCGTTATTGTTCTGCGACATTACATATTTACACTGTTATTTAACTTTTCACATGGCTCCTAAGTTTAATCTTAACTCTCCTGAGAGTGAAATTCACCATTACTTCAGCTCTGTCCTCCAAGGCAATAGACAGCCTGTAGTAGGTGTTCAACATATGCTAGTCAATTACACAATTAAGGAAGACAAGCAAGGAGAACCAGAGTTAGAGGAGGTAACAGGGGGTAAAAATGTCCCTCGGTAGCATGAGATAGACTTGCTGTGAAGGAGAAGGGATCCAAATCCCACACAAGCTAATAGGAAACCGTACCTGGTAGGTGACAGGGAATGTCTGTGAGTGGAAGGAAGGAGGTAAGGGAAGAAAGCAGGGAAGGAAAGGAAGAGAAGGTTAAAGGAAATGATACAAGGGAAGGAAGTGAGAAAGGGAAGAATGGAAGATGGGAGGGAGGGAAAAGGGAAGGAAGGAAGGAAGGAAGAGAAGAAGGAAGAAAGGAAGGGAAGGAGGGAGGAAAGAAGGAAGAGAGGAAAATGGAAGTAAATATAGAAGAAAGGGTGGATGGAAAGATGAAGGGAGAAAGGATAGAAAAAGGGGGAAGGAAAGAATGCAGGATAAGTCTTACCCTTGTCCGTCCGGGTCTTCCATGTTTGTTCTTGTTCCTTTTCTGCTTCCCAAATAGCTTTGGGTGCCCTGCTGGCTCTCGGCACCTAGCTCCGGGCTGCCTGGTGCACCTGTGTAAAGCTGTGTGTGAATCACTCCCAGCACAGACCCAGTGCCTCACTGCCCAGAGCCTACCATCTCCTGAGCCACAGATCCTTGGAAATCAGCCCCAAGAAAGCTATGTCTCACAGTCCTGGGTGTAGGGGACCGGGGGACTCAGTAGGAAGTCTCCTCCTCTTATCTGTCCCAAGGCATCACATGACATGCTCAGTCCACTGGCTTCCTGTGCAGCCCATCAGGGAATCGGGGCTCAGAGACTCCATGGGGTGGGGGTGAAGTGTGTCTTTGGGGACACTCTGGGCATGCAGGATGGCTCCCTCGCTGCTGAGTCCCCCAGGTGTTGTCCTTCCACCTCCACCCTCCCTATGACCCAGATGCTCCACATAGCCTGGGCCCCCAGACAACACAGGAATGTGGGAAGCCCACGTCCTGCAAACACAGGGCTCTGTGATAACCTAGGAAAGAGCTGGAGCAGCTACAGGCTTTCCAAAATGTCCCGGTCCTGCCGGCCCCTTGTCCCTCTAACAGAAGTGCCACAGTGCAGTGAAGGTCGACATACATGTCTTCTTGAGAAGTTAGTCGCAGAGGACATGTCCACTGACGAGACAGGGAATTGGTTCTTAATGGGAAAAGTAGAAGGTCTCTACTTCAGGGAGTTCTATAAACCCCTGAAGCTGGATGTAGACTTGCAAGTACAAGATAGTGCGTTTGATTTTCAGCCGGGATAGTCCATAGCTTTGAGCAGGATCTCCAAGGGAATTGTGACCTGAACAAGATTTAAAAGCTACCACTCTGGACTCTTCGTGGAAGCAAAGCAAGTTGTCAGAGGCTTTTTAACCCAAGGAAAAAAGGGCTTGGGTAGTTCGCCTCAGACAACTTAATTTAATAAAAATGCATCTTCTAGAATTAACCTGTCTTACTAAACTGACAACTAAATTTTAAGGTAGGGATATTCCTCCTCTGCCACTCTTCATCTCAGAGGTAAAGCCGTCTTTGGGTCTGTCCGTCTGTCTGTCTGTGCCCAGCAGCCCTACAGCTGGTGTCTGCTATGGATGGCCATTTCAACTGGTGACACTTCATTAAGCACGTTCCCAGCACCATTGCACTCTCTAAATTAAAGAAAACCAATTCCAAGGGGCCAACCCTGGAAACGCTATCACATCTAACTATCCAGATTCACTCCATAGAATCAAACGAGCAGTTGTACAAGAGATTGTGGCTTTAATGTACCACATCTTTGTCCTGAAGCTTCAAATGTCACTGGGAGAATAATGAGGAATATCTGAAATATTGAAGAAAGCTCCAACCTAGTATGGCTGGGACATGAAGTGCAATTGAATTGCCACAGAATAAAAGGAAGGCTAGAAAAAATCAGGGTGATACACATGAGCAAGCACTGAAACACAAAATAATGGGAAAATCTGCTTTATCACTTTATTTTTAAAAAGCTGTTTGCAGACGCTGCAGCTGTTAATCACTGTTCACATATGGCACGGCTGCCACCTTTATGAATCATGTTTTATCTTGAAAAGATTTCCCTTTATTACCTTTCTTTCTGCATGTTCCTGAGGAGTTGTGAAACGAAATAGGAAAGGCTCTGAGGTTCCCAACGCTAGGATCCACATTTACAAACAAGGCAAGCAAGAATGCAGGCTAAAGGTTTACATTATGTCCAGTTTGGTGAGCCCAAATATTAGCATCCTAATTTCCGAGCTGCAGAAATGGTGTTCTCTCTTACAGAAAGGAATTTCCATTCTGAGACTTTACCTTGATTACATATGAAATTTTCTTAGCCCTTCAACGGGGAGTAACAGAAATATTCATAAAGCTATTGTTATAGATTCTATGCTAACAATTAGAATCCAATCCACATGTGATTCTAAACCTGTTAAAAGGGTGCAGATTCGATTTGAGAATATTCAGTGCTCATGATTTTTTTCATTTACTTTTTAAAATAGAATGATAAGGCAACCAATAGGAAATTCAGGGTTCAAAAAAAATTGCCATAATGCTCTTGACACAGTGACGCCACTTTACTGAACAGTAACATCGGCCTAACTTGTGCTGTTGATTAATGGAACCAAGAGCCATCGCTTTGTCTGCCCTCCCACGTCTAAAGGTTTTCAGAAGTTCTAGCAGGAATCAGGACCTCTCAGAAACAAAAATCCTAGAAGGTAGCCAATGCTGTCCCTCAGCCGGGAGGACCAGGCAAGTTTTCCTCATGCAACCTGCCTTTGTGGCTATCTGTCTGTCTGTGCCCACCAGCCCTTTGGCTTATATCTGCTGGGAAAGACCCTTCAAACTTGTGATACTTCATGAAGCACATCCTACCACTATCACAGCTCTCTGAACTAAAGGAAACCAGTTGGGGAGCGGAGCTTAAAGGTACAAGAGTCAGGACACAGCTCACATTGCATCACGCCTGGGTGAGTCCCCATCCCTCCTACCTTTCCCTTCCCAAAGGAGAAAAAGTGGCCTGGGTTCTGGATGGGGAAGCCAAGAGCTCAGGAGGCAGCACGGCCCCAGGGCTCCCTATAGCCTGCCTGCTCCCAGCTGTCCCCCCTGGCTGCCACAGTGAGTGAGTCACTTACCAGGGATGGGGGCCCGGGCTGCTCCATCTGAACCCCAGAGCTCTGAGGCTGCAGCGCCCCAGAGGAAAACTGCAGCCTGCAAGTCTGAGCCGAGGTTGGGGCCAGGGCTCTGCGTGCCTCTAGTCAGAGCCAATGTGTCTCCCTCCCAAATGTCTGAATTAATAAATGATAACCCATGGTCAAGTCTGTGGAGCTGAGCAGATGGAAACCCAAGCTGTCTCCTCTGGAAAGGGAGCAGCAGGATCTCCAGCTCCTAGAGGGGCAGAGCATATGCTTTGACTCAGGAGTCAGCTACCCAGGTTGCCCTCTGGGGCACAGGCCTTTCTCCTGGGAAGACCCACCTCATTTTCTCCCCTGAGGTTGGAGGACAGGACGAGCCAGGTGATCAATGTCACTTCTATCCCTCTCAGCCCCACAAAAGTACTCAACACCATAGAGCTCCTCCTCCCTATAGTTTTGGAAACTCGTGAACATGTGATTTTTCGCCTGCAATTTTGGTACATGAGTGAAGGAGATTCAGGTATTCATGGTAGGTCACTATGGGGTGCTGATAACCCAAGCCCTGTACACCTGGGGTGTGCCTGAGATTGTACGGGAGCTGCTGACCCCAAACAAGAAACATGTTCTTTAACCCCATCTGCATAAACCAACTCAGCACAAGCGGTAGCCCTGTGGCATCCGATCCCGTCAGATCTCAGAAGCTAAGCAGGGCTGGGCCTGATTAGTACCTGGATGGGAGACCGCCTGGGAACACCAGAAGCTGTAGGCTTGGGAGAAGGACCTGGCAACCGCCTCCCAAAAATCAATCTGCCATTGAAAACCCCATGAACAGCAGAGAAGCACTGACAATCGTGTTTCCCCTGTTGTACAGAGGGTCACTATGAGTCGAATACCGACTCGACAGCACCTAACAACAACAACAACAACAACAACAACAACCGCCAAGCATAATTTTGAGGCTCTCAATTCCTAAATCCCCTTGTTTTTCTCCAGGCAAGACACTACGTAACACTTTGACAGCAGATGGCCATGCCTTTTGTATCTGCCCGATCATTCCAGCTGATGGTAAGTGAATCTGACTGGCAGTGACTCATGAGACTGTGGTTGTCACTTTGGCACATGAGGGCACAGAGGCACCAAGGGGGTTACTTACTGTTGGCCTCATCTCCTCTCTAATATTATACAGAATGGTCAGGTAAGAAGGAGCTTTAGAGATGAAATAAGGTGCCTTGATTTTATAAATGGGGAAATGGAACCCATGCCCCAAATACTTCATTTAGAAATATACAGGCTGGGATTTAGCTCAGTCAGTAGAGCGCCGCTCTACAGTCTCTGAGGCCTCAAGTTGAATTCCCAGCACTGCAAAAACAGAAGTACGTGGCGATCCACTCCCAAGACAATCTCAAAACAATCAGCCATAGAAAACCCTATAAGGGTTTCTATGAGTCAGACACAACTCAATGGCACCTGACAACAACAAGAAATACACAACACTTCATGCCACAAGTACCTACTGTGTGCAAGATCCTCATAATGTGTAGCAACCAAGCTCTTAGCTATTTGGCCCATAGTCTCTATTTCAGAATAATATCCTCTTGGATATTTTGAAGCCTGTGCATATTTCCTACCTGAGATGGCCAAATACAACATGCCCCGAGAATAGGACTTGATAGACTTTTTCTATGAACAGTAACATAGCAGGTTTTGCAAGCACTTCAATCTCTGCTGCAACTATTCAGCTCTGCCACTGTGATGTGAAAGAAAATGCAGGTAATAATGGGTATGACTATGTTCCTATGAAACTTTATTTTGGAAGAAGGACCTGGCAACCTACTCCCCAAACAATCAGCCATTGAAGGCCCTATGAATAGCAGAGAAGCACTGGCAATAGTACTGGGCATGGCCCAGTGTTGGGGAGTGTTTCGTTCTGTTGTACATAGGGTTGCTATGAGTCTAACCTGACTTGATGGTACCTAACAATGACAACAATGCTAAATTTGGCCCATGGGCTATTGTTTGCTCATCCTGACCTTAACAAATTCATTTGGCAGTGACCTTTCAGGGCAGTAGATCTCAAGCTTCCCTTAATCAAGTCTTATCCCACTTCCCTTAGATTTATAAAAATTAAAAATATATGTATAAAGGAAAAATCACAAAGGTGCTTAGAGAGTTTCCATTGTTATTAGCTGTTGGAATTACTCTAAAACTTTGGAAGATAATGGGAATCATAAAAAGAACTGCTCCTTGACCACCCAAGCAAAGCAGTACAGAAATTTCCATCTAAGTAATCAAGCACTGAGCCTCCCTAATTGAGTATTATCTCTTCCTCCCAGTTTAGGGAAGATATTATTCCCATGATATTATTCAATATTATGCAAGTTCTCACCATGCCATCCCCACAGAAAATAAGTCTCCTCCATTCCTGCGGGAACCATCACAGCTACTTCTGGGCTGCCCAGCTTGGCTGGCCTGCCAAGCACGAAGCAGACATGGCGGGTCAGGAAGCAGGTCTGGTCTCCCCAGAGTCAGACCCTGGGCAGGAGTGGGCAGGCAAGAAAGCACAGGGACACCGAACTCTCTGCCCTATCAGTGCCTGTGTTAGAGAAAAGGGGTTCTCAAAAGCAGCCCTCACAGTCTACAAAGGCAATGGGGTTAAACACTTAGAAGGAGAATGTGTGAGGTTTACTTGAGCCCACCAAATCAGAATTTCCAGAATTCTGAGCAAGAAGTTCACATCAGAAAAGCAGCACAATAAACTCTGCTGAACGGTTCCCAGGAGGTGGCCTCTCCCAGGACACATCACAGACTCCTGTTTGCTGCAACATGAAAAGGAAGCACAACTTGCCAGGAGGATCCCCTGTGCTTGGATGTTCCTGCAAGTGATCCCCTCCAAAAACATACATAGGTGCCCGGCCAGGGGATCCCCATGGCCTGAGGTCAACCAGCAGGGTCTCCACCGCGAAATGCAGCCTTTGCTGAACACGAGAAATGGTCCCCTAGCTTCAATCTTTTTTGGATTTGATTTTTTGAGTGATAGGATATGCCTCTAGAATAGAAAACATCTGGAGAAGCGTTTTAAGGTTGTCTAGTGAGTCAGCGACCCAGATGTTTGAGGGCAAAAGGAGGATAGGGTGATGTCAAGGTCTTACTCCCACTTTCCTGACTTCTCCCCCAAAGAGCCATTGCACCTAAGTAACCACACTGATCTTGCTGCAGGATTTCCTGCTTGCTGACTTGTTTCTATAGAAATAAAAGGAGATTTGAATTTACCGATCATCAGCTCAGAACCACATTGAGTTATGTCAGCTCCTATTCAGTTGCTTTTACTCAGTAAAACTTAACGACACCATAAAACATTCAGAGTCAGCTGGCGGCACATCAGCGTGTCGGAGCAACCACAGACCATTACACACCAAAGGAAAGTATCTACGAGAACTCCTCATTCCCATCAGATAAGGAATAAAAATAATGGGAAAGGGCAATATCTCCAACGTTAACCCACAATTGAGCATAATTCAGTCGCCATAACTACAGAAAAGCCTGGTAGTTCATCTGCTTCCCTTACCAAAATACAACAGCAGCAGGAATCCCTCGTCCAGCTCCCTGGGGCTTCCCTTGCAGTGGTACATACCCCAAGGAAGAGAACACAGTTTTCACCACCAACTTGTATGAGCATTCCCTGAGCAATGCCCTCAGCTAGGACTGAAATTCTTCAATAGACAATAAAGCCACCCCGCCTTAGTTTGATCCAGGCTTGACAAGTTACCTAGTGCTTTGCTTTCCCTTTAAACACACAACGAATTGAATGCTTAAATATTTCTAAGGGAAGTTGCAAGACAGATTAGCCTTTTCTTCTAAAAATGTAGGCTAAGATTTAGAAAAGGCCCTTGTACGAAAACAATAGCAACAACAACAAAAACAGGCATCATGGTGTACGCCTGTAATCCTAGCTACTTGGGAGGCTGAGGCAGAAGGATTGCAAATTTGAGGCTGAGGCCAGAAGCAGCCTATGCAAATTAGCAAAACCCTGTCTCAAAGTAAAAAAATTTAAAAAGGGGCTGGGGGTGTGGTTCAGAGGTAGAGCACTTGCCTAACACGTGGGAGGCCCTGGGTCCAACCCCCCCTAAACACCCTCCTACATACACTGGAGGGAAAGAAAAAGTTTAGAGGTAAATATGGAGTTTCTCATCTTGGATGCTACAAAAATCATCAAAATAAATTAAGGCTCAGCATCTAGGGAAGATGTAACCATTTGCAGCATGGTTCAGCACAATGATTCTCAAGGGGCAAAAGAGTGTTCTAATTTTGAATATAGTAGATTTCAATAGATTAGCACTCATATACAAAAACTCTTCGGGGTGTTCAATAACTTTTGGAATGGTAAGGAATCTTAGGACCAAAAAGTTTGAGCATCTTTGTTTTAACAGAAGGACTGTCTATTTTGAAATAAAATGGTTTATACGTTTGCTTGGTCCCCCGTCACCCAGTCGGGTGTGATGCTCCCTGAGTTACTCAGCCTGTCTGATCTTCCATTTCCTATGGATCAGACTAATCACTCCCATAATTATTTGCTCAAGCATGTCTTCCCTGCTGCAGTGTAATAGCCAGAAGGTCAGGATTATGTCTGTCTTGTTGATTCCATATACCTAGAGCCTAGCATAGCTCATTGCATGAGACATGATTGACAGGCTCAGAGATTAAATAGGACAATATGGGTAAAGTGCCCAGTAAGGGACCTGGCACATGGTAAATGTCATGGGTGTTCAGCAAATGTCAGGTCCCCTTCTTTAACACTAATGTTGTTCTCAATTGTACCACACAGGAGGGAAAATGCACAGCTTGTCTATGCAAAGTAAACACTTAAAGCTCTGTTTCTCAAAGGGTGGCCTCCAACCCAGCAGCAGCACCTTCACCTGGGAAATGGTTAGAAATGCAAATTATCTGACTGGTACCCCAGACCTACTAAGTCAGAAACTTGGAGGGGGTGGGGGTGGGAGGTATCACTGTGTTTTAGCAAGCCTTCCAGGAGATTGATTCATGCTCAAGAGTGAGACATGGGAAGAAACATCCGACTACCTAAAGACAGCATCTTCTGCTAATAACATTTTGGACAACCCTAGCAGAGAGGATGGCCAGGATGTAATCTATTCCTGGTGGCTGAGGATCCTTTTCAGGCAGAGGTTGCTGTTAGGTACTATGAGTCGGTATCCGACTTATTGTGCCACTGCGTACAACAGGCGAAACACTATTGTCAGTTCTTCTCTGCTATTCATAGGGTTTTCAATGGTGGGTTGATTTTTGGGAGTGGATTGCCAGGTCCATCTCCCAAGCCTGCAGCACTTGGTATTCCCAGAGGGTTTTCCATCCAAGTACTAACCAGGCCCTACCCTGCTTAGCTTCCAATGGAATATGTACTTTTGGTGATTATATATGTGTGTATATGTGTTTGAGTAATTTAATATTCCTGCAAGATAAATATGGATGATCTGACATAAATTAAAATTGCTCTTTCTATTTGTACTATATCCTCCTTTCCCCACGTGTCTGTCAGTATGTCGTGCTGTGGGAGCTTGTGTTGTTGTGATGCTGAAAGCTATGCCACTGGTATTTCAGATACCAGTAGGGCCACGCATGGTGGACAGGTTTCAGCTGGGCTTCCAGACTAAGAGAGACTAGGGAGAAGGACCTCACCACCTACTCCAAAAACAATGGGCCATTGAAAACCCTAGGAATAGCAGAGAAGCACTGTCTAATATAGTGCTAGAAAACAAGCGCCCCAGGTTAGAAGGCATGCAAGAAATGACTGCGGAAGAGTTGCCTTCTCAAAGTAGAGTTGACCTTCATGACGGGAATGGAGTAAAGCCCCTAGAACCTCCTTTTGCTCTGTGACATGACTCAAAATGAGAAGAAACATAGTGGCTGCAACAATAATAAAAAGATTGTGTGTATGGCACAGTACCAGGTGGTGCTTTGTGTTGCTGTCCTTAGGGTCACTATGAGTTGGATCTGACTTGACAGCACCTAACAATAATAACAACATATCACCTTTAAAATGAACTCAGGCATTACAGACAGCAGGAGTGGAAAAGAAAGAAAAACCAACAGTTAGATGAGTCGGGTCCTCTTTTACTTCCTACAGTTCTTTTGACATCTTTATAAATGAGAGAATAAGGCATAAAGAGCGTAGGTAATTTACCCAAAGCCAAGCAGCTACTGAGCACCAGAGCCAGGGTTCAAACCAAGTCTTCACTTTCAAAGCCTAATCTCTTATCATAATAAAATTCCACAAATATTTGTCTTTATCACACTGTGTGGCAACACAGTGATTTCTTGGTATAGTTCCTGAATAAGAATGAAAAGAGAGAGAAACAGCCTAGTTCACTCAAATCACCCAAGTTTTTTGAGGATGACTAGGCACCTGGCACTGTTTGGGGCTCAGCTATAAACAAGATGGAGAGTCTCGCCTTAATGCAGCACTGCAGAGGACAGATGGGGGAAGTGGAGGGTGGGGGAACAGGACCATGGATGAGGGAGCCTCTGTCCTTGCTGTAACTTGACTAGCAAGGAGCTCAGAGGTGATGCCACCTTGCTGGGTCTTTGTTCCCTCATCTGGAAAAAGGGAGGGGATGTGCTTAATCATAGGTGCTCAGCCATCACATTCTCTAAGACGCATTTATTTTCTTGTCTCTTTAAAATCTAATCAGTTCAGAAGCTATGATGAGTATTACTAACTACCCAAAATCAGTGACTCCCACCCCTTTCCTCCAAAGTGATTCCTAACCAATAAAATCACAGAATTTAAGAGACACCTAGAAACAGATGTTAGGCCACAGCCTCTCCAGAGGTCTGCAGTCTATGTGGGCATATAACACCAATGCACATGATCAAAGGTGTCCATTTGAGTTTTACATCAACACAATATCACGTGCAAACTTGCTTAATTTTTTTCATCTGTCACCAGAATTCTCATCTCCAAGTTACCTGTTGAATCAATGGCACAGAAAACAATAGAACAAACCAAGCAGGCTGCATCCCCATTGTATGCTAACAGATCAAAGGCTCCTTTTTATGTTATTTTAATGATAATTATAAAACGCTGTTTTTGCGTTCTACTGCTCTCTTAATTTGTCATTTTTAATGACATTTGTATTGAATACACTTTTCAAGCTTTTAATAGGAGACTTCTTATTTAAGAGTGTTTTAGATCTACCATTTACTGATAAGGATTCCTGGTGATAATTGTTATATTTCTATTGCATTTATTTCAAAACCATTTTCCACATTAATTCACTAAGTCAGTTTATTTAGGCATTTATTTTACTATGCTGTTGATGAAATTAGTACATACACAGCAGTGGCAAAAGTTGATTGGACTTAAGATATTTTGGTGTGTGTGCATATATAAGTGTGTTGTATGTGTGTGTGCATAATTGTTGTTGCTGTTAGGGGCTGTCAAGCCATGTCCAACTCATAGCTATCCTCATAGGGTTTTCAACAGCTGATTGTTTCAGGATTGCCTCAGGAGTGGATTGCCATGTCCTTTTCCATTTTTGTGGTGCTGAGAATCAAACCCAGGAACACAGAGACTCTAGAGCGGTGCTCTACCAATTGAGCGAAATCTCAGCCCGTGTGTACATTACATAGGCCAAAATGCCTACTAGATGAGACTCTACCATTCTCCCTTCCTCTCCCTCAGAATTTCCCTCCACTGACTTGCTTCCTTGAAATACAGGGAAATCAGAAAAAAAATTTTTTTAAACCAAACACCTGAATGTAACAGGACGTAGGACCACTTCCCAGGTTCTTTGAGACAAAGCAAATAGCTGTCTTTATCTCTTACCACAAATCATTTGTTCATCTCTATCCTCATACTTGCTGCTCTGTGCTGAGACCCTGGGTTCAATCCCCAGCATGGCAAAAATGAGAGAAGGATGTGGCTGCCCACTCCTAAAGCAATCCCAAAACAACCAGCCACTGAAACCCGAATGAGTAGCAGAGAAGCCCGGATATAGTGCCGGGCATGGCACAGTGTCTGGAGTGTTCTGTCCTGTTGTGCATATGGTTTCTGTGAGTCGGACCCGACTCAGCATCACCTAACAACAGCAACAATCCTTACACTTCCCACCATGTGACTCAACGTTTCTTCTCACCTGCCATTTGTCCTCAAGCCTCTGACTTCAAAACTAGGAACTTCATGTTTATCGCCTGCACCAAGTATAGCTTTTGGCATAAATGCTGTGACCGATTATCATTCAACACTTGAATGAAGGAGACTTTTCTGCTGAAGAGAGAGAGGGTGGAGACTGGAGGTAGAGTCGTACAGGAAAAGGGAGTGGTGAAGTCTGGGGAGACCTCCCAAGAGAATGGGCCCAGGAGCTAGCGTTCCCCTTCTCCTAACACTTTAAATACTTCTCAGCCACAAACATTTTCCAGCCCCATGCTGCAGGTGCTAACACCCACTCTGGTGATGGGATTCACACAGAGGCTGATACCTTAAAAACTATAGGCCCCAGTCCAAGCCAGATGTTTCTGGATCCAGCTCTGTCCCTCTGAAACAGGCCCATGCATAAGGAAATAAAAGGCAGCCAGACTGACCACAGGTCTGTCAGTTCTGACAGCAGTCAGGCTGTCCAGCCAGGCAGAAACCCCGCCAAGCACTGCACCACCAGACGCTGAAAGCAAAGCCTTCTGTCCCTTCTCCACAGCAGGGAAATCTGGGCTGCAGAGCCAATGGTCCCGGGAAAACCAATACCTCATATCTGCGCCCGCATCTAGGGCTCCGTCAACACGTCATACCCGGGCCTATTTCTGGGGTTCCCTCACCCTCTTCTCTGAGCCTTGAAGCCGCTCACCATCCCCTAGAGGTGGGCTCTGCTGGTGCTCCGGCGCCCTCTAGCGACCATCTAGTCCACTGCTAATTCTCTCCTGCCTGTCCCAGCCACTGGAGCCCTCCCTGCCCTGTGCCCCGCCAGCCAACTACTTCTCTGCCCCTCCTCCCAGGGGCAATGAATTGCTTCACAGAGGTTTGGAGCTTTTGGATAAGGAAAGTTTTTTGATCCACACATCTTAAAAGTGGAAAGGTGTCTAGGGTTAAACTGAAATGTCATATTTCCCTCTTATGTTACCAAAAAGAAATTCCTCTCGTTTCCTGAGTAATAAGAAAAATGAAGTTATGCTCTGAGCCAGAGATGTAAGAACAACGTTTGAAGAAGTTTGTTCTCTTTGAATAGACCTCTTAATTTAAAATAGAGTATAGGGGATCCCCCTGTGACGTCCTGTAGCTGTGATGCGATTGTTGTTAGGTGCCATCGAGTTGGGTCCAACTCATAGTGACTCAACTTACAACAGACAAAACACTCCCCAATACTGTGCCTTGCTTTCACTATATCAGTGCTTCTCTGCTATTTGTCGGGTTTTCAGTGGAGGATTTGTTTTGGGATTGGGTTGCCAGGTCCTTCTCCCAGGCCTGCAGCACCTGGTGTTTCCAGGCTATCTCCCATCCAAGGACTAACCAGGCCAACCCTGCTTAGCTTCTGAGATCAGGCAGGATCAGATGCCAGGGTGCTATGGCTGCAGACCCTGTAACTGTAAATATGTAGAAAATCTCTTTGTTTACTGACTCAATTGTGGCATTTAAAATACAAATCTAAAGCTATGCATGGGCAATTCCTGACAAAACATGGACATTAATAGAGATGGCTGCAGACAATGACTTTGTTCAAATTTAATCCAATCTAATGGGTAAATACTCCACTGGCTCCGAGAAAGGGAAAATAATGAGTCTCCACCCTGTTCCCCTGAACACTCCAGTGGAGGTGGGAGACCCCTCTCCATCATCTCCAGCTCATTCCCCATAATGATGAGCTGTGGCACCAGGGATTGGCGCCACCACCGTAATTATCTCCAGGGAGACTCTTCACCAGAAGAGTAATGAAGAGGGCTGTTAAAGGAGCCTCCTGATCCTGAGCAAGTCGCTTCTCTGAGTTTCAGTTTCCACATCAACAGATTATCTTCAAGCTTTCCTCAGTTTCTGAGACTCATTGATTCAAAGTGATAAAGCTGTTACTCACGGTTTAGAATTGAGTCTACCACCGATTGGCTTAAATGAGCTTCTCCATCTCTTGGTATGTATTAAAATCACAGGGCTGAAATAAATCTTCCCAAAGAGAAGACATCCTTACCACTCTCTTCTTTTCAGGACCTGCCTCCAGACCTTCAATATTTACGGAGCTAAGTGCTAGTGGTCCCTGGGAAGTTTTCAAAGAATACAGCAGACAAATAAAGGACTACCCAGGATTTACCAATTCAGTATAAATATATACTATATATCACATACTTAGTAAGACATACAGCATACAAGAAGCTCCCACATAAATGAAATTTCTAGTATCGAGAGGGCCGAAAATATATGTAGGCACTACTAGGTTTTTATTATGCAGTCACAAAAGTCAGCAGATATTCACAGGGTAAACTTAATGCTAATTGAGCCCTTACTATAGGCTGCCTATTTCAAATAGCATAGAAAACATAGTGCATCATGTCTGACCTATTTATTGAGCCTGATCTTGAATTTAGCATCAACCTCCACATAAATACCTTACCCAGACAGTGGATTTGTAAACCCAAGCTAAATTATTTTCATAACATCCATCCCTGAGAAGAAAAACATTATAGAATTTCTTTAGGACATTGTAAAAAAAGTGAAAATCTATAATCATCCCATATATATATATATATATATATATATATATATATATACACACACACACACACACACACACACACACACACACACATATGTACGTATATGATCAATCTGGAGAAAAGAAACTCTATTACTATATGCTGGAAGGTCAGTTTGAATGCATCAAAGGGTGGTCTTGAACTATGGGACATTTTATTTTTAATGCATTTAAAATTTTCTGTCTTGATATTTTGTAACTCTAGTATATTGGCTACTGTTGCCAAGGAAATAGGACATTGGGTTACTGCATGGATCCAAAGGGGGTTTTCTTTTTTTTTTTTTTTAATAAATATTAGCAAGACAATAATAGAAAGATCAAATGCAGGGAACAAATTTAGTCCTTTTCCTCTTCAAAATACATGAAATATAGATATTCTTGTGACATCTCTGATTAAATGATTTTCCCAACTATGGTAAAGACTTATACCCAATCAGTCAGATGGATATCATCAAAGTATGTATCTTATTCTTTGTACTGGATCCAAATCTGTCTGAAAGTGTGGGTTACTGATTACACATAACACTGTCTGCTCATTCCCAACATCCTTACCTTTAATTGGAAAAATTCTTTCTTTACATGAATAAAGGTGCCCCTAATGGTCTAGAGTGTTATATTTCAAGGAAATTTGCAAAATAAATGCAGAGGAAGGCATGGTGCAAACCTTATAAACACAGTCAGCTGAGTTCTAAAAGATTCTAATGCAGATGTGAACAAAGATTCCACCATCACCACTGACCTATTTTTTTTCCTTTGGTGATAATTCTTTATAGTCAGATAATCCTAAGGTTTTCACTCACAATAATGGACTCAAGCAATCTGGAGATGGGAAGAACTGAAGCTTTCTTCTACTTTTTGAAATACTGGATACATTTTTTTTCTGGAAACAGATAACCTCTTTGCTTCGTAGTAACTAAAACTAGGTACTTTTAATCAATACTCCACATGCAAATCAGGAAATATTTTAGAACAAGACACCTTTTAACTAAAAGCTCTAAAAGTGGGATCCCCTTAAGACAAACCTGATAATTCAAACAAAATGTGATATTGCTGCCAGACACCTGGAAATAAGCAGAAGTATCTGCCTGCCTTTTTATAGATGAGAAACAACTCACAAACTTCAGAGCAACTATTCTTAATAAAGATGTAGAAGTTCTAGCAAAGTGGTTGTCTCATGCTGCGGGACTCATTGTACCCCACCTGTCCTGTTCCCAGTAATGTATACGAGGTCTGTGCCTGGGTGACCACAAACAGGAAAAGCATATAGGTTTAGCAGCCATTAGAGGTTTCACATGTAACACATAGAATAGACCTTTGGTTCCATCATAGACTATCCTTTTTCACCCAACCATTGAAAATTGTCCAAGATTCAACACCCACTCCTGCCAGTATACCTTTTATGTAGGGAGGACCACCTAGTTCTGAAGTGGTTTGAATTTGAAACGTGAAACCATCAGAACCTTCCATCAGAGAGAAATGAGGAGATCTGGGCTTTATTGGTACGCATTCCTAACACAGGTGTCCTGGCTGGATTTCCCAAGCTTTCCTCTATTTTTAGCCACTTCCCTGCATGTGAGAACCTTCGACCAACTCTGGGCTCAGAGCTCTGATCTGCCAGGTGGACTTTGTCAGCCCCTCTTTAATATTGGGCAGGCAAATCAAATGAGTTCAATGAGGAGCAGCAGCTCAGCAAGGTTTTGAAAAAGAAAACCTCAGAAGTTATCTAATCACAGGCAAAGCCATCCTGAGCTCTGTCTTATCTTCTGGTTAATAAAAAGAGCTGGGACCTTCCTACACGTGGAGGGCATCACATAGTCACCTCTTGCCTCTGGCTTTTGCGTTGATATTCTAACCAGTAAAGACCATGGAACACTGTCATGGACTCAAAACATATATGTTCTAGAAAAGTTTGGGAGCTTGTTGTTTTGTTTGTTCTGGTACAAAACAAAAACCACAAATGGACTTGAGAATAGAGATTTTTAAGAAGGGAGTAGAAGGGAGGAGTAGGGAGAAAAGAATCCTTTATTTGTAGCTAAGGTAGGTTTTGTGCTTTAAAATAAAGGCAAGGTTTAGTCCCAGTTGAAGAACACATAAGTACCTTGTCATGGCTCAAAATGCTGTTCAGGAAACAGAGAACCAAGTGAGCCAAGAGAAGCCAGAACAGCACTTTTAAAATCCCCACAAGCAGCAAGACATGAAGAGTTGGGTTTGCATAATTTTGAACACAAAGCCTCAAGGTGCTGAGGCATCTGGAGAGGTTCTGAGATCCCAGGACCCGTGGTCAGCTGCGTGGGGGTGGGGAGACTGTCCATACTTCTCTGGCACAGTTTCCCAGGGCTCTCCCTGCTCCCCCCCCCCCCGCTCTGCTCCCCTTTCCTGCCTCTTCCTCTTAACCCCATAGTGATTACTTCCTAAGTTCCTGCCCCACAAGCACTCTGCAGCCTGTGATCCCCCACACACACTGCAAGTTCTAGAACTAGAAGCTAAACTGACACCCCACCCCCCACCCCACACCTGGTGGCCCTGGGATCTGGAGGGCAGAAGGGGAACTGGAGTCTTAAAGCCCACCTAATCTAACAGGAGCCTGCAGCGGTAGCCCTGTGGAATCCGATCCCGTCAGATCTCGGAAGCTAAGCAGGGTCGGGCCTGGTTAGTACCTGCATGGGAGACCGCCAGGAACACGGGGTGCTGTAGGCTTGGGAGAAGGACCTGGCAACCCCCTCCCAAAAATCAGTCTGCCATTGAAAACCCTATGAACAGCAGAGAAGCACTGACAATAGTGTTTCCCCTGTTGTACAGAGGGTCGCTATGAGTCGGATACCAACTCGAGGGCACCTAACAACAACAACAATCTAAGAGGAAGGGGGAGTGCGTTTCCTAAGAATATTCCTGGGAATTCAGCCTGCTCCATGTTTGGTGGTGATTAACACTCCGTTGACTGGGCCTGGACCCCCTCCTAATGGTCTCCCCTGGGTTCAGTCCTAACAATCCTTGGCCAGCTGTGATCCCACATGGAGCCTGACCTCTTTCTTTGGTCAGCTGCACTCTGGCTTCAGTAGTGACACTTGTCCCGCCCATTGACCCCCTCTGCCTCTTGGTACTTTAACAAGAGAAGGGACTGAGCTCAATGGAGGCATTTTGCAAGCTTATTGATTATGAAGCCTGAGAGCCAGGTTTTCAATGAAATATTAGGGGGACCTCTTGATGAGGGGAAATGGGGAAACAGCCTGGAAGCTGGATCCAACCTGCAGGTAGGTCAAAGCCACTGGAAATCACCACAAGGTCCCACACCTTTGGACTTGTCTTAAGGGAAGCGGCAACTTCAGCCAGAATTCTGAACCCCTCCCCCTTCCTGATTGCTAAAACACTAATCCCTTCTCCACCCCAGAAGGGCTTCCCGGGCCAGACCCTCACCAGGAGCGCTGTGGTCTCCATTCCGCCTGCCCCTCCCCACCTGGGCGAGTTGAGTTTATATCAGAACGCGAGACGTATGGAAGGAAAGTTCCTTTGGATTAAAGACTGCTTGCAGCTGCTTCTTAAAACAACGACGACGACAAACGAGCAAATCTGGGCAAAACCCCCGGGTGCATCTCAAAAGTTGATCTTGCTACGCAGCAGCCCTGAACAGACTTTGCAACCCTCGCACCCCAAGAACCCAGCCATCAGAGTTGGCATTTACTCACCTGGGTGTGCCAACACCGAAGAGTAGACAGGGAGAGAATTCAGCCCGGGACGAGGTCTGTCCCGCCCCCCAGGATGCAAAATCCGGCTTGGGAGTGGAGGTGGTGCGCGCTGTAGTTGTGCAGCTGTGTGCGGAGGGTCGCACTTCCCTCCCCGCTGGCTCCGAGGCCAGTTTAGCACCAGCGGATGGAAAAGATGCCGCGAGGAGAGTTTGGTCTCTCTGGAAACCCTGACTCCATTCTGGGCGATGGGGGCGGGGGAGGAGGAGGAATTGCTGAGGGTAGCAACCGCTCTGACAACTCAGAGAGTAAAGAGGGAGGCGCTGGGGAAAGAGGGAAGAAGGAAGGACAGGGGAGGCGAGCGGGTGGCGGGGAGATGGCAGCTTCACAGAGAGCTTTCCACCTTCTGACGAAACCCATGCGCCCAGCAACCCAGCCAGATACTAGTTCCGAAAGCTCCGCGCGAGCGCCCCCTGGGGGTTGCGGCGCATTTGAGCAACGCCAGGGGCACCCGGGTCCGCGGCCCCGCCCTGCGCTCGGCGCGGGCGCTGTCCAAGGTACTGCCGCGCCCTCGGGCCGGGCTTTCTCCTAACTTGGAGGCTTGCACGCGCGCCTCCCGGGGTCGCTTTGATTAAGTTCACCAAGTGCCTGGGCTTCTTTATTCCATGGTGAAGCAGTAAGACCACAGGGGCGGGAGAAGAGCGGGGGAGTTACACTTTTTTTTTTTCAAACATTCGAGGAAACTTCTTGAATGAATGTTCTTCTGTCACCAGCTCACTTAGTATCCTCGGTGTCGACAAGAGTGCCTGATATATGGCAGGCTCCTGGTACTTCATTTTAGTTAGCAAATGCACGGATAAATGAATGGGTAGATAATTTTTTCTTTATCCCATCGTGTCTCCCTGAATATATTCACCTCCCAAAATAAACAATTGCTTTGGGAGAGCCTATGTTTAAAATTAGACACAATCATGCTGTCTTATTAAGGGGAAATCACTGCCACACATTATGAAGCACTTTAAAAAGAAAGAGTGTTTTTCTATTCCAAACTTATCCCCAGTCAAATTCAAGCAAATGAACAGTGGAGGGTTATAATGTGCATTGTTTTTGATTGTTTCTGCAGCTGTAGATAAGTTATACAACCAAATCTCTCAGCATGTAGATATTGTCAGGCTCAAATTAGACTCCAGAATCCATAAGGTAAAATGTACAAAAGACTTTCTGTGATTCAGGGATGGCATGGAGATTGTTATAATCAAATATGGACAAAAATACAGGAAAGATTGGAGGGTCTTCCTCCTCACCCTATTAAAGCACTACCAAGGCCTCTCTTCAGATGAGTGGGGCTTATCAGCCAAGAGCTTTTCACTAAGCACAGAGTTCCCAATTTCAAAGGCTAGAGAAGGAGAAATAATAGGAGAAGGAGAGGGGGCCTCATTGATGGTTCTGGAAAAGCAATTGGGGAAAATTTTGAGAAGCAAAGGAACAGCATCAGAAATTTTTTAAAAATTACTTCCCCTATTCACCTATGAAGCCCTTTTGAGAAAGCATAATGCTAATGTGAACCTAGAAAGAATCTATCTATACACTGAAGCTCCCACATAAATCCATTGAGTTGGTTTGATTGAGAAAACTTGAGTCATATGATTATGCACAAGCCAGTTATTGAGATTTTAGAATACAGGATTATGATAATGGGCCAGGACTTCCACAGTGTCTGGAGCATGAGATGTGTTCACTGCACTCCTGGAGTCACGGGAAGCCCCATCTGAAACACACACACACACACACACACACACACACACACACTGCATACAAGGAAAAAGGATTGTTTTCCAAAGGAAGACTCAGGATTTTGCTACCAGAAAAGAGAGGATGGATGTTAGAAAGACAAAATCAGCATATGTTTGCTAATTTCTTCCAGGTTTTATTAAGAAGTAACCTTGGAGATAAAGTTGAGGATCAACTTGGGCTAAACTTGCAAAGACATAAAAAAAAGAAAAGGGAAAGTCATTATTTATTGCTTTCCTTATTGATTGTGAACTCTACAATTTAAGTTCCGTGAGGGTAAGTGATCTATGTTCATGATTATAACCCAAATGCCTAGAAAACTGCTGTCAATTAGCAGGCAATTAATAAACATTTGTTAAATTTAAGTAGCTTTAAATATCTTAGAGATCATTTAACATAAATCACTTATTTTATAGGTGAGAGAAAAGGAATTATGATCTTATACTATTTCTAGGAATCAGGTGGGCACTCTACTTACCATCTCATTTCATTTTTACAACAGCCTGCCCAAACAAATTTTATTATATCTATAAAATACCTGAGTTTTGGATGGCTAGAATGACCAGACTGAAACATAATTAATAACTGGAAGAACAGAGAGGGTTAACTAAAGCAGGCTGTGAAAGGGCAACTAAGAGTGGATCAGACACTAACCACAGAGCAGAAGTTACAGAGTCAAACCCCATAGAGAAAAACCCAGTACAGTTATTTTTGCCCTCCCCATGTTAAAAACATAGACATACAAACTGAACACAACACCGCAACTTGTGACAAATATGGTTTCTGCTGCCAGCAGGCTTCGGCTCCCTAATTAGAAACAAACACTTGCCTGCAAGCCAGTGTGCCAAACACACATGCAGGTTTATGCTAGATTTTTTTTTCCCCTCAAGGGATGACATTGAAGGTAAATTCAAAGAGGGTCTTTGCAGGGCACACAAGCAGAATTTACTCCCACCATGCAAAATCAACAGCTCATCTGTACCAAGGAAGATTCACAACCAGCTAATAAATTGTTCTCAGCACTGCCCCCACAGCAAATGTACCCACCAGTGAGAGTCCCCTCAACAGGTGCCAAATCAGAATCCCCTTATCTGTACCACTCACCTCCTCCCAACTCTCTTTCTCGTTGACTCTGAACTGCTGGGTTCTACAGCCATGGTCAAAATTGTCTAAAGCCAAGCCACAGAGCCACAGTGCCACTGGCATTCCCAAGCTGCAAAGGAAGCTCTGGCTCTGGGTGGATTGGTGGATTTGCTCGCTGGGTCTGTGTTTGATAACATAAGAGGAAGCACCCGCTCGCTGTCCTATGCCAGTATGAAAAGCATCTCACCCATCAATGTGACGAATAAAATTCTGGAATGGTGCCAGGGAACAAAAGGGAAGAATGTGGATTCTTACCAATGCAGTTGATACCATTTTTTAAGGGTAGCAGATGATGGAAGGGAAAAACAGGCAGAGAGTCAGTGCCCTGCATCAACAACCTTGGATCCTTCCCTGAGTGAGTCAGGATGAGCATTTTGTTGTACAATTGAATTTCTGTTTTCTTTTTTCTTCTTTTGAGCTGTAGAGTGGTTATATACTCAACTACTCATGGGGACTACTGTAAATAACAAGATTTATTTTTGAGACCATGGATCAAATAAGGACCTTGAATCTCACCCTAGGGTTATTTATGACTCAAAAATGTGCTCTTTTTTTCCTATTTCATGTGATTTTTGAGAATTGATGGATATTTCTCCTTTTGGTATTTCTGTGTTCCTGAGGTGGATTGTATTACTGCAAAGCAGAAAGGAACACTCTAAGAAAGCCCTTCTAAGATACTAAGAGTCAAGGGAGAACTAATACACATGCATTAGTTCCACAATACAGCAAGGATTGTACCTTCTATTTTCAGTCATTCTTTTACATGAGAAGCCTATATGACCCATGACACCTCTAACACTCAGTCACAAGCTCTGCTACATAGGGGCACCTTATACTTTTGTCTGCCAATAGGTGGCATCAAAATCTCTCTAGCTTTTCTTCCCTGCATTTAAAAAACCATAGGCAGAAGGCATTTTCTTCCTGAGATTTTACATTTTACCATGGGTAATGCTTGAAATCCCACTAAATCGGCTCTATTTTATTCAGGGCAGATTATTCCATTGTCTACTAATGAAGCTTCTCAGTCACCCCTCTGAGCCTTAGTTTCCATTGTACAAAGATGATATTTGAAGTGAGCTCAAGCTCTGAGATTCTGCTATTCATCTACATAATATCTTCTCAGACATATCATTTCTCATGTCTGTGATAAACCCATAGGACTCCATTCCCCTTAGGCTTAAGGAATGATGGCATGCAGCTATCACTGTTACAGAGACTGCAATTTTCTCCACCTATATATTCATTTTTGTTTGTTTTTCCTTACCAAGAAAGTCATAGTTTTGTGAGGGGTAGCAATGCGCTCAGCCCCAAGCCTACAATTTTTCAGCCTTTCTGACAGATGGGGTAACCATGTGACTAACATCTAGCCCTTCAATAGGGCAGCCATGGGACACACATATCAACTTAAATATATTAAAATTAAGTAAAATTAGACATTCATTTCCTCTTTTAAAAATAACCAAATGTCAAAAATGTTTTAATGTATTTTATGGGCTCTCCTTTTCATTATTTTGCTGACTTAGAAAGCTGGAAGTGTTTTGTATCCATTTAATTATCTGCAAAAGTATGAACTATAATGAAATTTATATAAAAATCCCCCTGGAGAGTGGGAACTTTACTGCAAAAAAAAATTAAATTAGATTAGATTTTTTGAAAAAGAAATTCATTTCCTCAGGTCCCCTAGCCACATTTTAAATGGCAAATAGTCATGAGTGGCTAGTAGCTAACATCTTGAAGAGTTCAGACACAGAACAATGCCCATGATTGCAGAAGGTTCTGTTGACAGTACCAGTCTGGAGCCATCTCCAGGAGAGTCTCACAAGGGATCAAGGTGACAAACTGAGCTACCTTTATCCCTCTGTCCTTTCCCTTATTTCCACCTGGAGGTGAGGTAAGTCAGCCATCACACGGCCACAAAGCAGCATTTGCCAAGGCAGGGTATGCAGGACAATAAAATGGGCCTCAGTATTTGATATCAGGAAGACAATCATATTATTATCAGTCTTACTATGAGAAAAATCAGCTGAGAAAATCCACAGTTGATTCAAGCTACTGTTTTCAACTTTTTATTACCAACAGCCAAATGCTGTTTCTAATTACTACATCCTCAGAAAATTACCTAAATAAACCTTCTATTAATAGCTTTGGGTAAACAAATATCTTTCCGGCTGCTTTTACTTTGGTCAGGGTTGAAGACAAGATTCTGGCTAAAAGAAATAAAATAATGTATACACCACAAGGGGTAATTATTAATCATTCATTTCAATGTGTCAAATGGAGCAAAGGAGAGAAAATGGGCATAAATGATATCCAAAATTAACATTTGTGATTTTACAGTTTGTCTAAAGAGCAATGATGCATTTTCCTGGAAAGAAGGCTGATGGGTATGAAGAGAAAAGTGAAATGACATTTTTATTAGTTTTTTAATTATACATACTGGTGGTATATAGAGCAATTATTCAGTTGATATATCCATTATGAAATTATCAAATGATGATTGCTTACACTTCCTTCTCCTTAAACATTTTACCCAACAAAGTAAACAAAAAAAGAAGAAAAAAGATAAGAATTTTAATTAGCATGTAGTGATATTCATATGCAACCATGGGGTTATACTATGATTTTTCTTTTGTATCTTCATAGAGCTGCATCCTGTATTTTGCATTTTTTCTCTCCCTCTTTTCCCCTCTACATTGTTCCCTCTTAACCTGCCCTTTCCCTATTGTCCACTCCTTCCCACTAGTCCCTTCCCCGCTTATATTGGGTCCACTTGTATTTTCCAGTCTTCAATAAATATGATTGTACATTCATATGTATGTATAGGGTGGGGTTTAGCTCAGTTGGTAGAGTGCTGTTCTACACTCTCTGCAGACCCAGGTTCGATCTCCAGTACCACAAAAATGGGAGAAGGATGTTGCAATCCATTCCCAAAGCAACTAGCCATTGAAAACCCTTTAAGGGTAGCCATGAGTTGGACTTAATGAGACTTCACCTAACAACAACAACCTATATATGTACAGTTTTTCCCTTTAAGGTAGATTTAGCTCACGTATATGACAGAGAACATGCAGTATTTCTTGAGTCTGGGGTATTTTGCTTAAAATGATGTTCTCCAGTTCCATCCATCTTGCTGTAAATGACATAATTTCATTCTTCTTTACTGTTGAATAATATGCCATTGTGTGTATATGCTACATTTTTAAAGTCCCATCCTCTGTTGATGGACATCTGGGTTGATTCCATACCCTTGCAATTGTGAAGAGTGCTGCATTAAATATGGAAGTGCAGGTGTCCCAGTGGTATGATGACTTATCTTCTTTTGGGTATAGTCCTAGAGGTGGTATAGCTGGATCACAGGGTTGTCCTACTTTTAGTTTCCTAAGGTACCTCCATACTCATTTCCATAGTGGCTAATTTACAGTCCCACTAGCAGTGTAAAAGGGTTTCTTTTTCTCTGTGTCCTCGCCAGCATTTGTTGCTGTCTATTTTGTTATTTTTGGCCATTCTTACTGGAGTGAGATGGAATCTCAGTGTAGTTTTGATTTACATTTCCATAATGCAGCCGACTCCTGAAACAATCAGCCACTGAGAACCCTATGAATAGCAGAGAAGCACTGACATAGTGCTGGGCATGGCACAGTGTCAGAGTGTGTTTTGTTCTGTTGTACATAGGGTTGCTATGAGTCAGATCTGACTCAAGGGCACCTAACAGCAATAGCTAGGGATATTGAACACTTTTTCATGTGCTTATTGAGCATTTGTATTTCTTATTTTGAGAATTATCTGTTCATTTCCACTGCCAACTTATTTATTGGATTATTTGTTCCTTTGGTGTTTAATATCTTAAGTTCTTTTTTATATCCTAGATATTAATCCTCTGTCAGATGTGTTCGATGCAAAGATTTTCTTCCATTCTGTGGGCTCTCCTTTTACTCTATTGTTTCTTTTGCTGTACAAATTTTTTTTTAGTTTTATGGAATCCCAACTGTCAATTCTTGGTATAGGTAAGTGAAATAACATTTAAGTCTGTACTGCATACTAGAATGCCTGCAGCCGTACCACTGTGGTGTCTAGTCCTGTCATATCTCGGAAGCTAAGCAGGATAGGGCCTGGTTAGTACTTGGATGGGAGACTGCCTGGGAACACCAGGTGCTGTAGGCTTGGGAGAAGGATCTGGCAACCCACTCCCAAACAATAATCAGCCATTGAAAACCCTATGCATAGCAGAGAATCACTGACATAGTCTTGGGCATGGCACAGTGTTGGGGAATGGTTTGTTCTTTTGTACACAGGGTTGCTGAGTTGGATCTGACTCCATAGCACCTAACAACAACAACAATGTATTAGAAACTTAGCTGAATGACTTGATAACATTATCATATTTAACAATCCAATAAGGTAAGTATTCATATCTCTCCCTTTTGCAGGTAAACTGGGGCTCACAGAAATTATTTTGGCAAAATCTGCAGAACTAGTAAACAATAAAAATGAATTGCAAATCCAGCTCTGATTGGCCCTTGTGATGATTTTATAATGATATTCCCTTGATATGTGTTGTCAGATTCTGATCCATATTTGCTTATTTCAAGGCTGTTATTCCAGTCACTATATCACTTTTTCAAAGGCCTGACTGTTTTTTAACCATAGAAAAGACATATTTTCATCTTTAAGAACTTAGGATATTCTCAATCAACATCAAGTCCAGTTTTCCCCTGGCAACTTGGGAGACCTTCAGAGCTTTTCTGATTTCCAAAGAGAAGGAATTGGAATTGGAATTACCTTCATTGTCCCACAGATTGGACATCTGCCATCCTTACCAGAGTCTGGAATAGGAGGAAAGGACAGCTTGGGGGACTCAAAATGTGAAAGTTGGAGAAATAGTTTAAAATTCAAAGTGAAATCGAATAGTTCCTTCTTTTGCAATTCATAGAAGAAAACATATTTCCTAAATTGCTTAGAACTCCATTTTAACTCATGAGATAATCCTAAGATAATAAGCCATGTAAGGGAAACAAATAGAATATAAAGAGAAAATCAGAGGAAAACAACACCATTGCAGAACTTAAACTCACATTCTGCAAAAAGCAGAATTGGCAGTGTGGAAAACACAGAGCAGTAGCAATATAAGTGATGCTTATGGTGGCCTGAATTGTTATGGAGAAGTTCATGAGTGTTCTTATTTGTTAATAAGTCAAAATTATATTTAATGAAAACTTTATAATTACATATTGTAAAAATGGTTAAATTATTATTTGGAGGCCAGTCACTAAAAGCAGATTAGATTCAGGGGAAAAAAACAGAACTACTCCTTGGCGAGTGGAGTTTAAATTTTTTCAGACATTTTAAAAGCACCACACGCTCAGTCCTGCAAATGTTCAATCCTATGCAGTTACCTATTTCTAATATACCTTTAATATATTAAAAGTATATGAGAAGTATATAAAAAGAACATATTCCAGGTAAGTGTATACCTCCCAATAACAGTTGAAGATTCATATCAAGTGTCCTTCTTGTCTTTTTCACTAGTTAACTGAGTCCCAGGATCTCACTGTGCCCCTCCAAGTTCAGGTTCTTATACCATCCTTCCTCCCAAATGTGTAATTTACATGGCCTCACTCAAGAGATCTATTCTATCAGCAAGAAGAGAAGAGAATCCTTCTCTAGAAGGCTTAAAGCAGAGGGTCCATTCAAAAGACATCTTCTATTTCTTTTTTTCCCCTCCACTTGAATTTCACCAGAAACAGGGGGTACTCATAGGCCCCATGCTATTGCCACAGCCACCTAACATGGGAGAGGGAAATCTACACAATCTAAAATGTTCTTCTATGCTTTTCCCTGATGATTGTTTCTAGGTTCATTTTTGTTGCTAGAACAAAATACCACAGACTAGGTAATTTATAAACAATAGAAATTTATTACTCACAGTTGTGGAGGGTAAGAAGTTTAAATTGAAGGCAATAGCAGGTCGGTTGTCTAGAGAGGACCTGGTCTATCTGGCCTGGCACCTTGTTGCTGTATCCCTAGGGTGAATGCCATGTCTTTGCCCAATGGAAGAGAAGGAAGTGAAAAGAGGACTGAACTTTGTGTGAAGCCTCTTTCATAAAGATGTTAATCTCATTTGTAGTGGAGGAGGTCTCATGACCTAACCATCACCCAAAGCTCCACCTTTTGATATTACTACATTAAGAAGATGATGATGGACTGGACAGGAAAGACCTCTGCCCTCTAGGAGTTATCAGTTAAGTCAAAGGCATAGAAAACGAACAAAGAGAGGCAAAGAGATTAGGACTCATAGGGAAGAAAGAAGAAAAGAAAGAAAAAGAGTGTTTATATAATAAGGCCTATGAATGAAACTGGGATTGGGATTTAGCTCAGTTGGTATAACGCCACTCTACAGTCTCTGAGGTCCCAGGTTTGATTCCAAGAATCACAAAAACAGGAGAAGGATGTGGCAATCCACTCCCAAGGCAATCCCAAAACAATCAACCATTGAAAACCCTGTAAGGATTGCTACAAGTAGGATATGACTCAATGGCACCTAACAACAACAAACAACATGAATGACATTAAAAAGGTGATGAAATAGGGAATAACTTATAAATGCTCTTTCAGAGGATGGTCAAGTCTTCTCCCAGAGAAAACATTTGAGCTGAGAATTATAAGAATTAAAAGAAAAGAAACGAGTCAACATAGAAAGACTCAGGAGAAGAAGCCTTAGGGTGTAAAGAACAGCAAGTGCAAAGGCCCACAGGTGGGGAGAGTTCTCAATGGAACTTCAGAGGGGTCATCCCTTGTTCAGAATTGACCTTCATCCATAGACTAGAGTCAAGATCAGCTCCTACTGACATCAGTAGGCAGGAAGGCCTCTGGGCTGTGAGCACCAATATGTGCAAGGTTATTTCTGGAGGGTGAGTCTGTGTGTGCACCAAAGAGATTTACAGGAAGATCAGATTTGCCTCAACAGAATCCCTTCCTCTTGTAAGCTGTTCTTCCGATCACTTCTGTTTTCTTGATGATTCTCCAGGTTTGACCAGCATCAGTAGGTACATTTTAATACAAATATTTTCATATACTGTATTTGATTATATTTTATCTTATTTATGATTTGCAGTAAATTTGTTGTTGTTTTGTTGAGTGCTATCAAGTCAGATCCAACTCATAACAACCCTGTGTACAATCAGAATGAAATGCTCTCCAACACTGTGCCATGCACATCATCTTTTTATGTTTGAGCCCATTCTTGCAGATACTTTTTATTTCTTATTTTGAGTCATGTCACATCAGTAAAAAGAGATGCCAAGGGCTTTACTTTATTTCTGTCATTCAGGTCAACTCTATTTTGAGGAGGTAACTCTTCCCCAGCTACTTCTCGAATGCCTTCCAACTTGGGGGGCTCATTTTTCTAGCACTATATTTGACAATGTTTCTCTGTTATTCATAGGGTTTTCAATGGGTAACTGTTTTGGGAATGGGCTGCCAGGTCCTTCTCCCTAGTTTGTCTTAGTCTGGAAGTTCAGCTGAAACTTGTCCACCATGTGTGGCCCTGTTGGTATCTGAAATACCAGTGGCATAGCTTTTAGCATCACAGCAACATGCAAGCCCCCTACAGCATGACAAGGTGACAGACATGTGGAGGGAAGAAAAATAAGGGAGCAGCATAAGCCTTTTATGTAGAACATGCCTTTGAGAAACATGTAGTCTTTCTGGTAGGAGGTATTGCTTTGATGTGAGCAGGCTGTCCCAAGGAGGGCATGCTGCTTGTAGGCCATAGGGTCAAGCTCTGTATGGGCAGTGAACACTGATTCCTATGGGAAGAGGGTGCACTGCTAACCAGTGGTGACTGGACCATTGGGAGTCAGAGGCAGGCAATGGCATAAAGGTGTCATTCTCACAGAGTAAAGGCAAGGCAGTATGCAGAGCTTTTAGATCATATGTATACACAGGGTGTGCAAAAAAAATGTATACATGTTTCAAGGGATGTTATTTATGTATTACCTTTCAAAGTTGCCTTGAATTATGGTACAAATACGTAGCATGACATTTGCTGAAAAGGTGGGACCCATCAGATGAAGGCTAGCTCCACCCAAGGTAAAACACATTCTTAAATCAGCAAAATGGAAAGTTTCATCCCAAAATGTGTATGCATTTTTTGGTACCCTCTTGTAGATAATTTGAATATCATGCTTTGCAATCTGCCCTTTATATCTGTAAATGGTAATTTACATCATTATTTATAATGGCTAGAAAAAATCTCAATATGTGGCTATAACAAAGTACATGACAAACTAATGCCCTCAGTGTATTTTCCAATTTCCCACTACTGTACACAGTGTGTCTGTGAGTATGATTTTATCTCATGTACCCATGATGGGATGGGACAGGAATGTCAGGAAGAGCACGTCTGTGGTATTCATTACAAAAATCCATAACCCCAGTCTAATCGTGAGGAAAACGGCAAGCAAACCCAAATTGAGGGGCATTCAAACTCTCTACATCATTAAAAACAAGGAAAGGCTGCCACAGGGCAGAGGATACTAAGAAAATACAATAATTACATGCAATGTGATGGCCTAGATTGGATTCCAGAACAAAAAGAGGACATTCGGGGGGAATTGGTGAAATGCAAATAAAGTCTGGATTTCACTTTCAGTGATGTACCAGTGTTGGATTCTTACTTATGACAAATGTTCCATGACAATATAATTGGCTAATGTAGGGGAAAACAGGTGATAAATACATGTACTGTCTTCAAAACATTCCCATAAGTCAAAAATTATTCCAAGCCAGGTGCGGTGGCGCACGCCTGTAATCCCAGCTGCTCGGGAGGCAGAGGCTGGAGGATCGCAAGTTCGAGACCAGAGGCAATCTACGTACGTAATTTAGCGAGACCCTGTCTCAAAAAGTAAAAAAAAAAAAAAAAAATGGGCTGAGGTGCAGCTCAGTGGTCCAGCACTTGCAGAGCATGCAAACTCAAGGCCTTGGGTTCAACCCCCAGTACAGGAAAAAAAAAATTATTCCAAATTTAAACTTTATTTTTCGCTTTCTCTTCTTAGGATGGGCTGGGGTTTAGCTCAGTTGGTGGAGCACCACTCTGCCCTTGCCGAGGACCCGGGTTTGATCCCCAGTACTGCAAAAACAGGAAGGATGCACAAGGATGTAGCAATCCACTCCCTACACAATCAGCCACTGGAAACCCTATAAGAGTCATTATGAGTGGGACATGACTCAAGGGTATCTAATAACAACAACTTCCTAGAGTAGTAAAAATTGGGTAGTTGAGTTGAGAGCCATGCATACTATTGAAGTTTTCAATACATCTTGTGAAATTACCTTAACAGTTATTTAATGTATCATTTTTGCCTTCTTTTTGAGTAAAGACCTTATTTTAGCTGCTTGGCATCTTTAAATCAAATTTCTTCTTGCCAAATTGCACAGGTATATATTCCCTAATTAACTCCTGGCAGAACTCAGTGAAAATTTTGGTGGGAGCTGCCAAAGAAGAAGGAACCAGCCTACCCTTCTCAACCAGCCTAGTTATTAACAGGCAAAGGAAAGGAAATAAGAAATTAAAAAGTGGCCAAACAAAAACAAAAACAAAACAGAAATCTTCGCAGGAAACAAGAATGGAAAGACAGAAGAAGCCACTTTTACATAGTCATTTTTCTGATTGAAACTTTGCTGCCTGCTCTTTTCCCGAGGTGATGCCTTTAAAGTGAATCACTGGTGATCAAAAGCAGACCAAAATAACGCATTGTTCCTCTAGGGAAGAAAAGGTGAAGTCCTATCATTCCGAGGGTATTCTTGGGGGAGAAAAAGAAAGAAGAGCAAGAGAAAGACCACGTCACCTACTTTTTCTCAAAGCAAGGCCTGTAATTTTCTCTTTTGAAAATCTCTTTTAAAAACACTTGCCTATTGAAAAAAGGCGTAAGTAATGCTGACACATGTATTAAGAAGTTCATCTGTTCTGTTTCTACAACCTCCTCCTATGATGATGTGCAGTGGATGACCTACCTTGTGTCTGGTCTTGCTGTTAGTATTTATAGGAAAGGAGAAATGGAAGGGTATTAAGCTTCTGTGCATCGGGCTCTGTTCTAGACACCTTAAGGTATGTTGTTGTTGTTAGGTGCTGTCAAGTTGTGTCCAACCCATAGCGACCCTTATAGGGTTTTCAATGGCTGACTGTTTCAGGATTACCTTGAGAGTGGATTGCCATGTCCTTTTCCCATTTTTGCAGTGCTGGGAATTGAACTCAAAACCTCAGAGATTGCAGAGCAGTTCTCTATCAACTGAGCTAAATCCCAGCCCCACCTTAAGGTATATTCTTATCAAATTCCTCCAATGATGCAGGTTAACAGTGTAGAAGACTCTAGACATGATAATGATACCTCTTCTCTCTCCACATCCATGCCCCTGGCAATGTGCTTCTGTAGCTCCTCCCATCAAGCATGGAAGTCTGTTCCTCCACTCTCTTGTATCTTGGCTGGCCTTGTGACTTGCTTTGGTCAACAGAATGCAGCAGATGCAATGCTGTGCCAGTTCGGAGCCTAGACTTGTAAGCAGTTGGCATCCATCTATCCAGCAACCATGAGAACATTCCCAGGCTGTCTTGTTGGAGGGTGAGTGAGTGCTGGACCAAGATGAGTCATTGGAGCTAAAATGCTGACATGTGACATAGCCCAGGGAGGACCAGAAAACCAGCCCACAGCCATACTCCAACACAAGGTAAATCTTACCCTCAATACCTGATCTTGGGCAGGGTGATGAGTTAATAAATGCTTGTCATTTTAAGCTACTGAATTTTGAAGGTGGCTTCTTAGTACCACTCTGGAGTCCAATCCCATCTGATCTCAGAAGCGAAGCAGGATCAGGCCTTGTTAGTACTTGGATGGGAGACCACTTGGAAATATTGCATGGTATAGGCTTGAGAGAAGGATGTGGTAGCCCACTACTGAAACAATCAGCCATTGAAAACCCTATGAATAGCAGAGAAGCACTGACATAGTGCCTAGAATAGCTCAGTGTGTGTATGTGGGGGGGTGTTTCATCTGTTGTGCATAGGGTCACTGTGAGTTAGACCCAACTCAACAGCACCTAACAACAACTGATACAAGAGAGACATTTCATTTTAAGATAGGAAAAAATTGAGGCATAAAGAGATAAAATAATTTCCCCAGGCTATACACCTGGTAAATTGGGATTCCCAGGATTCCATTCAAGGATTATATAAATCTAAGATCTCTATTCCTCCCACTATAACCACTGCCCATAAAATGCAAACAAGAAGAAAAACTAGCGCAAGCAAATGTCACAGCTATTTAAGTAAGATGAAAACTAAGCCACTTTCTTGTCTGTCTTCCAGTTTGTAATGTGTGTGCATATGTATATACTTGTAAAGAATGATATAACTAATGGAGGAAATGAGCTAGGTAAGAGCAGCTATGTTTGTTTATTTGTTCTGTGGGGCTTGGGACTCAGCCCAGGGCCTCGCACATGCTAGGCAAATCCTTCACTACTCAGCTGTACCCCCAGCCTCTTTCTTATTTTTTATGTTGAGACAGGGTCTCACTCTCTTGTGCAGGCTGTGTCTTACCTCAAACCTGCGATCTTCCTGCCTCAGCCTCCTGAGTTGCTGGGATTGAAACCATGAGCCACTGCGCTCAGCTAAGAAACTATTTTCTAATCTCAATAACATTGTCTGAATCAAATGCATTCATCTTGGTATAACTGGACAATGACAACAGCTGGCTTGCTTTTGACAATCTAATGTGTTTCTCCCTTAAAAGCAAGGTTGCTGTCACTCTGGGGACAACCACTCAGCACTCCCTTTCTTTTTCCCTGTGAGGCTCTGTCTGGCTCTTCCTTACTTCCTTCATGCCATGTAGCTCATCAAACATTTTCCCTTTTAGACCTGTGCTCATTCTCTAGCTTTGTCTGTCAAAAACCATTTAATAATAGTGTAGCTAATCCATGTCAGCTCCATTCCTGTGACTTGGGTAATTTTGATAGCTTTCTCTCCTAGTTGAATTCGTCAACCCCTCTAGTTCATCAATTTCCAGTTGTCTTTTTTTTTTTTTATCAGTAAAATACTGAATTAGATCATACCATTCCTTGCTCAATGCCCTTTAATGCCTTCTGGTTTTACAAAGGATTGTCTGAAATCCACCTAGCCTGCCTGGTCCAGCAAGATCCAATACTTCTGTTTTTCCTGCTTGCTCTCATGCTGTAACTCCTTCCAGCTCCCCAACATATATGCAATTTTCTCCTATCTTAAGAAGAAATGATTATCTTATATCAATTAGCTATCACTGTATAACAAACCACCTTCAAAACTCAGTGGCTTAAAAGAATAATCATTTATTAGTTCACAGGCTGCGTTTCCTTCAACAATTCAACTCCTGCTTCCAAGCTTCCCACGTGGTGTTTCCTCTGTGAGGGATCCCCTTTATGTGTGCCCATGCACACATGTACGTGCATTTGCACACACACACATACTTTTTGGCTAATGTTTTATGTCTTAGGGGAAATTTCTCTCCTGCAAGATAGCTCTCCTGAATCTCCTAAACAAGATAATATGCTCTTGGTATATTCTCATAAGTAGCCTATACTTATCCTACTATAGCATATACGCCTGCAGCTGTAGCCATGCGGCATCTGATCCCGTCAGATCTCATAAGCTAAGCAGGGTCGGGCCTGGTTAGTACCTGGATGGGAGACCGCCTGGGAACACCATAAGCTGTAGGCTTGGGAGAAGGACCTGGCAACCCCCTCCCAAAAATCAATCTGCCATTGAAAACCCTATGAATGGCAGAGAAGCACTGACAATAGTGTTTCCCCTGTTGTACAGAGGGTCACTATGAGTCGGATACCAACTCAACGGCACCTAACAACAACCTAACAACATAGCATATACTGTATTTGCTGGTTTAATTATCTGTATCTCTTACATTAACAACCTATTTCATTTGCCATTATATACCTAGTACTAGAAGAGAGCCCAGTACATAGTAGCCTCTAAATAAATTTTTATTAAATGAATGAATGGATCATATGTTCTTCTTCCTGTGAGCTTTACTCCCAAGAGAAATTTTGTAATTTTTAATACTAAATACTAAAGGAAGTAAATTTGTAATATTTTTACAATGAATTACAAGATAATGAGCACAGACTAGCTTAAGTAATCAGAGAATGTTGGCTCGTGTAGTTGGAAGACAGCAGAGACAGGACAATAATCAAAGTGATTTTCTCCAGTAACTCTGGGTCCATCTTGCTTCTCTGACAGATGGTGATGTAGCCACAGCTGTTCAGACAATAGATGCACACATCCCGGGAGATGAAAGAAAACATTTCCACTCAGAAATCCCAAGCAAAATTCCAGAGTTTCCTCTGATTAGACTTCTAAGATCACCTGGTCAGTGAAAAGCCAAAAATGGAGCCAGAATAATGAAATATGCTCTTTGCTTAAGCTTCCTACTCCTCTAGGTAAGTGGGTTGTGTGAGGAAGGCATGGCTTACTGAATGAAAGTTGGAATACCATTAAGAAGAGAGGCATGGGAATTGGCTCCAGCTAATAATGATCCTGCAGTTGACTCCACACAGTTTTCCATGACTACATTCATAGTGATTTGCATGGTATATGTGAACCCAGATATTATGGGACTGTTTGAGGTAGAGGTAAAGCACCACTTCTGCCCAATAAAGAGCTTAAGCTCCATCTGACATAGTTCTCCTTCTACCCTCCATTTCAGACATGAAGTTGACTTGGGAATCTGTAAGAGTGGAAAGGAGGAATTGCTTACTCAGGTTAAGCATCCCTACTCCAAAAATCTGAAATCTGAAACTTTTTGAGTATTGATATGATTTTCAGAAATGCTTGGATATCAGAGCATTTCAGATTTTAGATGTTTGGAGTAGGGACATTCAACTTGCTACGTCCAGGCAAATGTTCCAAAGACAAATAAATCCTAAATCTGAAACACCTCTGGTCTCAAGCATTTTGGATAAGAAATATTCAATCTATATAGCTTTGTAGCTATATAGTCCCACTTGGGGCTTCAAAATATTGGTAGCACTCAGTCTTTGTGTATATGTACAAAAACAAGGATGCTGCAACTTTATGAGGATAACAGGAGATTATGTGAGTATTACTGAGCCCTCGCTAGAGAACGAGAATCATACATGATTCACCATATGACTAACTTCAGCCTATGGAACATATGCTGTTTCCTTGAGCTCAAGGTCCACTGCTTCCTTCCTAGAAATTGCAAAAATCATTAAGTTGGCAGGACGAAGTGAATTTTCTTGGGTGTGGTCTGGTTTACTTATGCTATTTCCTCACATTCTACTGGTTCTGATGAAGTTCTCAACACATGCTGTGATGGGGCAATCCTCATAGCAGAGGTGCTTTAATAGGACTGGCAGATTTATTTTTTATTTTTATTTTTTATTTTGAGAGGATCTCACTGTCACTGTGTAGCCTCAGCTGTCCTTAGACTGGCCATCCTCCAGCCTCAGCCTCTCTAATGCTGAGATTGCAGGCATGTACTGGGCTTCTATCTATTGTTTTTAAGAGCACTTTTTCAAACATGTTGTACTAAATCCAGGATGATTGCTCATTGCCTGGGGCTTAGCTTCTCTCTTTTTGTCTAGTTCTCCATTCTTGGATTTTACCTATTCTGCATCAGTGCAGGATTTTGTAGCCTTTTGCTCTTTGGGGATAGAAAGAGCAGCTTTCAGATGAGGTCCAAACTGAGAACAGGTCCCTGCTTTAGGCAGAATCCTAACTTATAAAGGGAAAAGGGCTTTGAAGGTTATTTTCAATTCAAGACTGGGGAGAGGTGGTAGTGGTCACAGACATTGCTTTGGGCATTACAAAAAAAAATTCCTTATATCATGATCCAGGAATCAAAAAGAAAGAATTAAGAGGTGGAGGTTCCACAATCCCATTTCGGGTCAAGTCCCCAATGAGCTAAGGACCTCCCACTGCACCATCACTTCCCAACAGCACTGCCTTGGAGACCAAGGCTTTAGCACATAGTCCTTTGGGGAAAATTTATCCAAACTGTAACTTTTCCTATATGGACCACAGAGCAGCCTTTCTGGCTTTATGCTCTCAGATATTTTATTGTTCAACCCTTGACTATCAATGTTAGCCACCTTTGCAATTAAAGTCAACACAATTAAGATAGAACAATATGTCAGCAGTTAAGAGAGTGACCCAGGCCATACATTTGTAGAAAGTAATTCAATACATTATGATGTTATTATCTGTTCTGATGTTATGATAACATTATGATGTTATATCTGTTATTTTCATAGGTGTCAAATCAACTGGACTTCAAGCCTTATCTTTATTTGCTAAGATTTCTCATTTATTAAAAAATAGGGATGACTGCCACACAGACACTATATTCCACAGCCTTTGGTTAAAATTGCCACAAGTAAAAAGTTGATTTATTTGAGATTCATTTCTTCTTCCTAAATACTTCTTTCAGGGAGTATAGAAGTGCAGAAATCAAAAGTAAATGTTGGACATTGTTTATTCACTCAACAACAATATATTGAGCACTATATTGAGCAATAAAGATATATTGTATCTTTAATGTAGGTCATTAAAGATACAAAACCCAAAACACCAATGGATTGATATTTGAATGGGTGACACAAGAGAACAGATAACTCTAGTAAAGTATGGAGAGATAATGCAGGGAAATTTCAGCACACTATGGCAGCCTAGGGGCTAGGGTTTAGCTCAGTTGGTAGAGTGCTTGCTCTGCACACTGAAGCCCCGAGTTCAATCCCCAACATCGAAAAAAGGGAGAAGGACATGGCAGCTCACTCCTGAAACAATCCCATAACAATCCACCATTGAAAAACCTATGAATAGCAGAGAAGCACTGACATCATGCTGGGCATGGCACAGGGTTGAGGAGTGATTGGTTCTGTTGTGCATAGAGTCACTATGAGTCAGACCCAACTTGATAGCACCTAACAACAGCAATGGTAGCCTAGGGCTGGGGAATTTACCTGGTCTAGGATAAGGAAAGATTTTCTGAAGAAATAATATTTAGTTTCGGGTTGGAAGAGTTGATGAAAATTTCCCAGGAAAATGGGAGTGAGGGAGAAGGAAAAGACAGAAGAAATTCACACACTGTTGGGGCACACTTGTAATCCCTGCAATTCAGAAGGCTGAGGTAGGAAGATAGTGAGATTGAGGCCAGAGGCAGCCTGTGCAACTTAGCAAGACCCTGTCTCAAAACAAAAAATAAAAAAGGAGCTGTGAGCCAGGCATGGTGACGCCCACCTGTCATCCCAGTGGCTTGGGAGGCGGAGGCAGGAGGATCACAAGTTGGGGACCAGAGGCAGTCTGTGTAACTTAGCGAGACCCTGTCTCAAA
>VMDO01015934.1:6147-30303 GCA_007922755.1 Pedetes capensis
TTCTCTCTCTCTCTCTCTCTCTCTCTCTCTCTCTCTCTCTCTCTCTCTCTCTCCCTCTTTCCCCATCCCCCTTCAAGGTAACAGTTGCAATATGTTGCCCAGGTAACTCCAGAACTCCTCTGCTTAAGTGATCCCTTTTCCATGTCTAGTACTTCCAATTTTTTTTTACCAAGATAATCACAGTAATGGCAATTTCTTTGGACAAATTTTCGCTTCAGCCTGTTTATTTATATACATAGGTACAACAAGAATGATTGCTTGTATAGATACTTTTTATGTTTGTATTTCTAGAAAGTTGAATTGTTTTTTGTGCATATATATATGGCAAAGCCCTAGAATGGCCACAGTTAAAAATCTCATGAGAGTTCATAATAACAACTGACAAGGAAATTTGGTTATTTTCTGTTATTCAACAATATAATGTCAGAATTATGACTGATATGTATATATACACACATACATATGTATATACACACAAAACAATTCAAGTTTCTAGGAATTATATAATTCTGTAATACATATTGATAACACATTTATATAAAAATAACTAAAAGAAGGTGAGGCATTATTTTTTGATATTGTTCCTATATCATCTTAGTATATCAAATAAGCCTAAATATGTCTCCTTGGACTTCCAGGGGCCCTCTGGAATGTAAAACATTAATTTGAGGACAAAAATGACTTAATTTAGATTTTATTTAGGCAAGTCTATGAAATATCAAAGATTTTAAATGTCAGGTTCTTTTCTGGGGTTTCTCTCTCTGCATTGTGGATGGAAGTGAGATGGGTGCTCTGACACAGCACCTGGTGGTGAGGCTGTGGCCAGAGAACAGAGCGTCATGCACAGGATAAAGAAAACAGGATTTATTTTCAAAGGGAAGGAAAGGGGACTGAGGATTTGGGAGAAAGGGAGGGGAGTTGGAGAAGGGAAGTGCTCAGCTGTTGCCTTTGCCACTGGGGCAGACTCCCGGGTGTTGTTGCTCTTCCCGTCTGGATTGCAGGCTTTGCTACTTCTGGGGCCCTGTACCTGACTCTCGAAGGCTTGCCTCTTGGATTCTTGCCTCTTGAAGCTATCAGTCCGTGCAGGATATCCAGTGTTGTATAGGTCAGGATCAGGTAGAGGTGGCAGGTAGGTTGAAGTTCGGATGGGTAGAGGTTGAAGGAAGGCTGAAAGCTAGTCAGGTCAGGTGAAAAATGGGCCTTGGGCTCTTAAGGAACCACAAGGACCCAGTGAGCTTCTCTTACATAGTGATCAGAAAAGCTGTTGGGCTCTGAGCTCAGGGGCTTATATATCTTCAAGCTAAAGGTCATCTAATTATCCCCAATGACAGCTAGCCAACCAGGGAGCAGCTTGAGGTCAGCAGGAGGGCCAGGGCTCAACCAATCAAGTGGCAAACGGGACTCAGCCAATCAGGCTGCAGGGAAACCTGAGCTGGAAAGTGCCATCTTGGACTATTTGATGGGAGGGGGGAGGAGTGAGATACCCGGATGTAGACCAAAGGTGATCAGCTGCCATCTTGCCCCATAGGGTTCAATGGGAACAAATAACCCAGATGTAGGGTAAGGATCATTTGCCCTGAAGGATAGAGGTCGGTCCTGGTCCCCAGCGGCAAGACAGGCTAAAGGGGCCCCTGGGACTGGCTATGTTTTGGGTACTCTCTATCCCCTGGGGGATCCCAACATAAAACATTTGATTAAAATAACATCATAAGTTTCTGGGCATGGTGGGATACACCTATAATCCCAGCACTTGGGAGGCAGAGGCAGGAGGATCAAGAGTTCTAGGCCACCGGAAGCTTCACAGTGTGACTACTATCTAAAAAAAAGGAAAGAAAGATCACAGGTCACTACAAAATAACAGCTATTTATTTAACCAGACTGATAAGAAAATGACTTTAAAAGTGAGTGCAGGAAGCTTCAGAGCTGAAAAAACAAAACAAACCAAATAAAACCTTTCTTCTTTGAGAGGACTTTTTCCCAAGCAAAGGATCTAAGGATAAATACGGCATGAGGCATGCAGAATCTGTTTCCCTCTTTCCTTTTTATTGTAATTTACTCAAAATGTAAACAAATATTTCATTGTTTATACATACTACAAAGTCTTGTTGAAAAGAGAAAAATTCTAGTTTTGTATCAATATTATTTTTATGTTAATGTATAATTTTTAGAGTCACAATTTAAACATTTTAATCAACTTGATCACACGTAAAATTTTTTTAAGGAGATTTATGTTTTACAAACCTTCTACAGTTTTTTATATTTCTTTGGAAACAAACTAGGCTGGGGGATGTAGTTCAGTGGTAGAGCACATGTCTAGCATAACCAAGACCCTAGGTTTGATCTCCAGCACAAAACAAAAACTCTCTAAAATATTTGAAATTGCTTCTCCTCTAACAAAAAACACATCCTCATATTTCATCATTTTATCAAAAATATATTCTTATTTTCTTTTATATTTTGCATAAGTTGTAATCTTGATTTTAGTAGTTTCAATACAGATGACCAAACTTTACTTGCTGGAAGTGAAGAGGATTTGAAACACTTTCTAATGAAGGTCAAAGAACAGAGCCTTCAGTATGGATTGTGCCTCAATATCAAGAAAACAAAATTCCTTGCAACTGAGTCAGAACACAACTTAAAGATAAATGGAGAAAAGATTGAGGCTATCCAAGATTTTACTTTACTTGGTTTTATAATCAACACCCACGGTAGCAGCAATCAAGAAATCAAAAGATGCATTGCATTGGAAAAGCTGTTACAAAAGACCTCTTTAGTGTTGAAAAGATGTCACATTGAAGATGAAGGTGCGCCTGATTTGTACCATGGTATTTTTAGTTACATGATGTGGTTGTGAAAGCTGGACATTAAATAAGGGAGACAGGAGAAGAATTAATGCTTTTGAATTATGGTGCTGGAGAAGAATATTGAATATACCGTGGACTACAAGAAGAACCAACTGATCTACCCTAGAAGTGCAACAAGAGTGCTCCTTTGGAAGCAAGAATGGCTAGACTGTGTCTGATGTATTTTGGACATGTTATCAGGAGGGACCAATTCCTGGAAAAGGACATCATATTTGGGAAAGTGGTGGGTCAGTGAAAAAAGGAAGACTCTCTACTAGATGGACTGACACAGTGGCTGCAACAATGAGCTTAAGCATAAAAAAGATCACGTGCATGGTATGGCATCAGGTACTGTTACATTCTGTTGTATACAAGGTTGCTATGAGTTGGACCCAACTTGATGGGAGTTAATAATAACAACGATCACCTAATTACAATTTTAACTCCAAATAATTGTGAACCAACATTCCGTAGACTAACATTATTTTATAGTCTTTTTTAGAATATGTATTTTCACAAAATATACTTTTTAATATTTACTAATAGATTCATATATTTAGTTCTTTTGTAATAAGAAGTCAAAAGTTGATAAACTCAAACCCATATTTAGTGATTAATATTTTAACATTTTCTCTTATTTGGAAATGATCTATATAGTTCATAAATATCCATTAATTTACAATAGCAAAAGTCTAAAAGTGTAGTTGTTAGACATTTGTTGTTGTTGTTGTTGTTAGGTGCCGTCGAGTCGGTATCCGACTCATAGCGACCCTCTGTACAACAGGGGAAACACTATTGTCAGTGCTTCTCTGCTGTTCATAGGGTTTTCAATGGCAGATTGATTTTTGGGAGGGGGTTGCCAGGTCCTTCTCCCAAGCCTACAGCTTCAGGTGTTCCCAGGCGATCTCCCATCCAGGTACTAACCAGGCCTGACCCTGCTTAGCTTCTGAGATCTAACGGGATCGGATGCCACAGGGCTATAGCTGCAGGCGTTAGACATTTGGGAAACCTATATAAGCAAACATTGTAAACATAATTTTTGTTAAAAGCACATTGCTTAAGTCTTATTTTTTTTTCTACATATTAGGTCAAATCCACAATTTTTATGACTTTCAACACCTAAAAGAAATGATACTTGTGGATCTGTACTATATTTAATATTGATGTTGTTGTTGTTGGGTGTTGTTTAGATTCAACTCATAGTGAACCTATTACAACAGAATGAAACAGTACCCAATAGTATACCATGCACATGATCTTTTTGTTTGAGCCTAATGTTGCAGCCACTATATTTCTTCTCATTTTGAGTTGTGCCACATCAAAAAAAGGAGGTCCCAAGGGCCTTACTCCATTCTTATCATTAAGGTCCAATCTACTTTGAGGAGGCAACTCTTCCCCAAACCTTTTTTGAATGTCTTCCAGCCTGGGAGGCTCATTCTCTAGCACTATATTTGACAGTGCTTCTCTGCTATTCATAGGGTTTTCAATGACTAATTATTTCAGGAGTTGGCTGCCAGGTCCTTCTCCCTAGTCTGTCTTTGTCTGGAAGCTTAGCTGAAACCTGTCTACCATGGGTGGCCCTGCTAGTATCTGAGATATCAGTGGCATAGCTTTCAGCATGACAACCACACACAAGCCCCCATGGCAGGACAAGCTGACAGACACATGGGGGTTAATGTTAATAGATATGTTTAATTAGACCAATAATATTTTTATTTAACAGTTTACTAAAATCACATGGGCTTTAAAAATATTTGGGCTACTTATTTATTTATGAGTATTCAGTCAATTTGGTACCATGAAGAGAATATATAAACACTTATAGAAATATAAGCATGCATGTCTACACAATATACTACATACACATATGCACATATATAATACAAAAATAAATATCTTCTAGTGTTTTTTTTTATTTAAAAGTAAGGACTGGGGTTATAAATCAGGGTTGTTGTTGTTGTTGTTGTTAGGTGCCGTCAAGTTGCATCTGACTCATAGCGACCCTCATAGGGTTTTCAATAGCAGATTGTTTCGGGATTGCCTTGGGAGTGGGTTGCCATGTCCTGCTCCCATTTCTGCGGTGCTGGGAATTGAACTCGGGACCTCAGAGACTGCAGAGTGGCACTCTACCAACTGAGCTAAATCCCAGCCCATAACTCAGGGTAGAGTGCTTGTATTAGCATGTGAGAAGCCCTAGGTTTGATCCTGAGCACTGCAGGAAATAAAATTAGCTATGAGATGGATATAAAAGTTCACTTAGGAGCTGAAGGATATAGCTCAGTGGTAGAGTGCTTGCCTAGCGTGTATGAACCCCTGGGATGGATTCCTAAATCATTCCTAAATCATTCACATATTTATAAAGACAACTGGATCCAACAGAGAACATAAGAAGCTTCAAAAATACACATAGGTAGGTCACAATCCTGCCATCTCTGCCCTCAGAAGGCTGAGGCAGGAGGATCAGCAGTTGGAGGACAACCTGTGCTATATAGGTAGTTCCAGGCCAACCTGGGGTACATAGTATGACACTGTCTTAATTTTTAAAAAATTACATATATAGCCTGAATGTCAATTTTTTTGTGTGTTTGAGAAGGAATTACGTTATTTAGCCCAAGCTGGCCTGGAACTTGCTATGTAGTCCAGGCTGGCCTTCAACTTTTAATCAAACTGTATTGACTGTAGGTCTATGAAGAAGAAATGTATTTCAGTGTTAGGTTTTATTTAGCATAGAAAAAAATAGTTTAGGCTTTTTCTCTTTTCTTTCCTTTTCATTTCCCCACGTGGGGCCTCTTATTTTGAATCCTTCTCCCTGAACTTTGCATTTTAAAAAAACAATTTTTCAAGAACGACTGGAAATGAGGACTGGGCTCAGTGCTAAAGCACTTGCCTCACATGAGGAGGTCCTGGGTTAGATCACTAGCACCACATACACACAAAAATAGAAGTGAATTTACATCTTTAAAGTCATGGAGAAATACTGTAAATTTTCATCAAGGAGTTTGGGAAGACATATTTGCCTATTAAATCATTATTTAGATATTTAGTTTTTAAGGGCATGACAGTTTCTTTTCCAATGCCCCAATTTTTATAGTACATGCAGCTATTTTGAGATAAATAGGTAACCCTTAAATAGGTTTGGTTTGGTTTTTGTTTTGCCAAGATGGAACCCAAGATCTCTCATGCTCTACCAATGAGCTGTATTCCCAGACCTTAGTTTCTAGAGGTATATTTTTATCTTTGTAATGACTCAATTTGTAAGACAAAGACAATTGCTTTTAATTCCCACCCTCCTTCAACTGTGTTATAGCCTGAGTGATACTAAGATTCTGGCTTGTCCATTTAATTGTATTACCTTTATTTATTCTTTTATATTAGATACCATTTTTTAAAATAATAATTATTATTTTGGTGCTGGGGATCCAAGTCAGGGCCTTGTACATTCTAGTCAGGTGCTCTACCACAAAACCATACCTCAGCCTCTTTTTTCACTTTTTATTGTGCGGGAGATTTTTAGCTAAAATGGAAATTTAAAAATTCTCTTTTCTGGATATAGAGTTGTTTGTCTTTTAAATGTCTCCACAAATTCTTTCTGTCTTTCTCTTTTTTTTTAAACAGCATCTCACTATGTAGCTCAAGTTGGCCTCAAACTTGGGATCCTCCTGTTTCAGCCTCCAAAGTGCTGGAGAAACTGGCATGGGCCACCATACCTGGCTTATTTCCTTTCTTTTCGAGTATAGTTCCATTTTAGCTCTGGAGAAAAAGTAAAACAAAAAGAGGTATTATCATATTGTAAAGTTTTAAATGAAGGCCTACCTAATGAAATGACTCAAACTATATAAAAAATTCACAAGAGACCAAACAAATAACAAAGTCTATACAAAGGGAGCAAAAAGAAATGCCGCCCTATCAAAGTCTAAGCCTCTTCCAACGCTAGCTTCAGGAAAGATTTACTAGCTGCAAATGTCTAGCTATATTTTGGGTTCCAACTTTCTGGTTGGTAATCTGCACAAAAATGCTTGATAACCCATGTTTCTCCTTTGAGAAAATTTAAAAAAACTGTAAAGTAAAAGAGGAGATGCAAAGCTGTCCACAAAAGATTACGAGTACCCTAAATTCAAGAGTGTCATACAAATGATTTAAAATAAACTATTTAATATTTTTCTCCTGCGCAAGAGAATTTACTGATTTATGATAGGTTTTCGCTATTGCTTCAGCATCACACATTCTAAAATTGGAAAAGTACTTAGATGTTTTAAATGTACATTGCAAACATACGATTTGTCTGAGAAATGCTTAAGTGATTCCCCTCAAATTTCCCTTTTTCCTAAATACAAAGAGCACGTGAGAATTGAGCTGAACACATTCGTGGTATCACGCTGTCCAAAATTTCATTACGAAATAAAAAATCCCAAACTTCTCTTATCATGGAAATATTTGTGGTACCCAATGAAGCCCACACAATGCTGAAGGTAGGGTGTGAGGATATTTTTTAAGCTACCATTTTTTGAAACAAATTTTGGCCAATTCCCATACACACTTATGGCGAGCGTCTCCTTAGTTACACACCAAGGTCTCAGAACACAGGCTGGCATATAGACCATTAAAAGGCGTTGGCCCCACCCCCACCTGTGACACCGCCCAAGCAGCCATTACGGACTTCCGCCTGTTCCACCGAGTGCGGCGTCCGCCAGGCCACCGTCACGTCACATCCGGCCCTTGTGATTCCAGATTTCGAACCTGCGCCATGAAGTGCGCGTTTGTTACTGTGGGGACCACCAGTTTCGACGACCTCATTACATGTGTGTCGGCGCAAGACAGTCTCCAAGTGAGTTCGTGAGGGAGGCTGGCGGCGACTTGCCTCACCGCGCTCCCTGCATCCAGCTTTTCCGCTGGCCTTTGTAACGCTGCCTGACTGCGGCCTTTGGCAGGAAGCCTTCGCAGCTCTACTTCCGACTCCTTCCGGTACCCGGTTGGGTCGTCCACCCTAGAAGCCATCCTCAGAGTATTCCGCCTCTTCCTCCGGCCGCTCCTCTCCGCCCTTTCTTTGGCTCCTCCTCTGCTCCGCCCTCCCTCTCTATTTCCCCGCCTTTTCCCCGCCCATCCTTCCCGCGGCTCCGCCTCTCCTAACTGGGTTTAGGTCTGGCCAGTCTGCCTCGCCTCGCTTAGCCTCGCTTCTCGTCAGGCACCTGTGGACGGCGCGGTAGGCTTTGCGTGAGGCGGCCCGCCAGGCCCCCCGAACCTACCGTCCAGGCGCCGGGTCGCCGCCGCTCTTCCCCGAAACCTTTGCTTTTCCTCTCTTCAGGAGCCCTCGCGACAGGGTCCCTGGCTGCGCGGTGTCTCCGGAACTTGGCTTCTCAGGGTTCGCGGTTTTCGCTGCGCAGCCGGTGAGGCGGAACCAGACTTTTCCTTGGTCTCCCCTCGTTTGTGACGCCGTTTTCCCAGTCTTTTCCTGCTTTCATTTTAGCGGGACAAGTTCTTTCCCAACTCAGGGAGGTGGGCCTTCAGTTTCTTTAGGGCCAGTGAGGTTGCTTATCGGTCCCGGGATGGGGAAAGGCTTAGTTTTGAAAACTGACTGAAGTTGGGCACAGGGCGCCTGGTTGACAGCACTTGCTCAGGTCTGAACTACAACTTTATGGTTCGTTGTTGTTAACTGCACTTCTTACAGTAGCCGAACTGAAAGGTGCACGTTTTCCTATTTCCTGTTTTAGATCATCAAGAACCTTGGTTACAGCCGACTTATCCTGCAAGTTGGTAGAGGAACCGTGGTTCCTGAACCATTCAGTACCGAGTCATTTACTCTGGATGTTTACAGGTACAAGGAGTCCTTGCAAGAAGACCTTCAGCTAGCAGATCTTGTTATTAGTCACGCAGGTAAACTGTCTGAAAATCTCAGAGTTTGGTTTTTGGTAATAACTTACTTTCTTCCTTTCTTTACTGTGGCTTGAACCCAGGGGCTCACACATGCTTTTGTGAGTGTTCTACCACTAGGCTACACCTCAAGCCCATTTTTTACTTTTTTAAAAATTTTGGCTCAGGGTCTCACTAAATTGCGCAGGCTACCTCCAGCCTCGAGTTCCGATCCTCCTGTCTCTGCCTCCGGAGTCCTGGCATTATAGGCATTCGCCACCGCTTCTGGGTTAGTAACTGACACTTACCGACACTTTAACCTTTTTGTGATAAAAAATTCGCTAAATTTATTACACTGTAACCCTATTGAATATAAAACTTGGTTTATTTGAATATAATAATTGAGACCTTTAATGGAGAGAATTGAGTATTTCTGGGTGAGAGAAGCATAGGAAATTACCATTTTAGTCCAATTTTACAATGAAACCCTAAACACAGGGGCAAAATAATTTGCCCAATGACATGAATAACAAATTGTCCACTTGAAATTAATACATGAGCTTAGATCTGGAAGAACATTCAGCCTGATTGGTCATAGAGAAATTGGCATTGAAAGATTTTTAACATTTCTATTAAATGTGAGTGTGAAATAAATGCAACAAAAATACTCTTTAACCACAGAATGTGTAAGTCATTTGCAGTTCTTCAGAGAACTGTCATGACAGTCTAGTTATTGAGATTTCTAGTACTTTAGAAGAAGGGCTTTTGAGGGGCACTGCACTTTTGATGGCTGTAAGGAGAGGATGTTTCTTTCTTTTTTTTTTCTGCAGTACTTAGGGGTTAAACCCAGGGCCTCGCACATACTTAGCAAATGTTCTACCACTGGGCTGCACCCCAGCCCATTTTTCATTTTTTTTTACCTTGAATCAGGGTCTTGCAAAGTTACGAAGGCTGACTCTGGCCTCAAACTCATGATCCTACTGCTTCTGCCTCCTGAGTATCTGGGATTATAGGCATGTGCCACCACGCCCAGCTGTTTCTTGTTTTTTAAGAAGTCGAGTTTGAGCAGAGAAAAATCATTAGAAATAGACATTACTAACAGATTGGTAATTTTAAAAAAATACCATAATAGTCAGTGAAACTTTTGGCACTGCTCTAAATGCTTTCTGTATATTAACTTGTTTAATCCTCCCAAACTTCCTTCTGAACTAAGTATTAATATCTCCATTTTATAGATGAGGAAACAGAAACAGAGGGATTAAGTAACTTGTCCAGCCAGTAAGTGATGGACAGATAACAGTCTGGCACTGGAGTCTGTTCTGTGTGTGTGTGTGTGTGTGTGTGTGTGTTGTGTGTGTTACTGGAGATTGAACCCAAGGCCTTATATATGCTAGACAGGTGTGCGCCACCACACTCGGCTCCTAACCCCTTTTATATTTTCATTTTGAGATAAGGTCTTATTAAGTTGCCCAGCAGGCCTTGAACTTGGGATCTCCCTTCCTCAGCCTCCTGTGCAGCTGGGATTACAGGGAGTCTGTGTTCTTAACTATAACCCTACTATGTTGTTGTTAGGTGCTATTGAGTTGGTTTCTGACTCATAGCGACCCTATGTACAAGAGGTGAAACAGTATTGTTAGTGCTTCTCTGCTATTCATAGGGTTTTCAGTGGCAGATTGTTTTTTGGGACTGGGTTACCAGGTCCTTCTTCCAAGCCTACAGCACCTGGTGTTCCTAGGTGGTCTCCCATCCAAGTACTAACCAGGTCTGACCCTGCTTAGCTTCGAGATCAGATGGGATTGGACACCACATTGGTATGGATGGCTACAGGCACAACCCTAGTATAGGATATGCAAAAAGGATTTATCTGTTGATTGAACAGTCTCCTTTATCCCTTTTAAAATGCCTATATAATTTCAGATTTCAAAGTTAAATTGATTGAAATAGTGTGTACATGTATATTCATGGACATCTAGCACTGACTGACTTAGGGATGGTACCAAACTGGTAGACTCCCAAGGAGTGGTCAGAGTTTTTCTTCATTGGTGCCTGTCATTATTGTGGGACTATGTTTTATACTTGTGTTTGAATAGAAGTGAAGTACAATTGTCCCTTGGAATCCATGAGAGACTGGTTCCAGGATCCCTGAAGATACCAAAATCTGGGTTTCTCAAGTCCATTATGTAAAGTGATCTAGCATTTGCATATAACTTACAAACATCTTCATGTATACATTAAATCATCTCTGTTGTTGTTAGGTGCCATTGAGTTGGATCTGACTCACAGTGACCTGATGTACAACAGAATGAAACATTAGTCAGAACTGTTCCATGCACGTGATCTTTTTTTGTTTGAGCCTATTGCTGCACTCACTATGTTTCTTCTCATTTTGAGTCATGCCATACTAGCAAAAGGAGGTCCCAGGTGCAATATTCCATTCCCATCATTAAGGGTGACTCTACTTTGAGGAGGCAGCTCTTCCCCAGTCGTTTCTAAATCATCTCTGTTGTTGTTGCTGTTGTTAGGTGCCATCAAATTAGGTCCAACTCATAGTGACCCTGTGTACAACAAAATGAAGCACTACTTGACATTGTGCCATGCCCGGGACTATTGTCACTGTTTCTCTGCTATTTATAGAGATTTTGATGGCTGATTGTTTCGAGAGTGGGCTGCCAAGTCTTTCCAAGCCTACAGCACCTGGTATTCCCAGATGGTCTCCCATCCAAGTACTAACCAGGCCTGGTCCTGCTTAGCTTTTGTGATATGACAAAATTGGATGCCAGGGTGGTATGGCTAGGTTACTTATAATACCTAATAAAATGTAAATGCTATATGAATAGTTGTTATGCTGTATTGTTTAGTGACTATTGATAAAAGGACTACATATTCAGTATAGATGCAATTTTTTCTGAATATTTTCAATCTCTGGTTAACTGACTCTAAGGATGCAGAACCTGAGGATTGAGAAGGCTGACTGTAGTTTCACATCCAGTGTGTTGAATTTGAATCTTATTTGGATCCTACTAGAGAACTGGCAGTATAGCACTGAATCATCGACCATAATATCATTAGCAGTTTTAAAATGAAGCATTTTTAAGTCAGATTTATAACACTTATTAGAGAACAACTGGTAAGCATAATTTTGTCAATTTTTTTTTTGAGACAGCTCTTTAATATTTAGCTCAGGCTTGCCTGGAATTCACTACATAGCCCAGGCTTCCCTCTAACTCCCTATCCTTCGGCCACAAGTGCTGGGATTACAGGTATCTACCTGGTCTACTTTTCTCATTTTGATTGTATAACTGAAACGTCTGGCTTGTGGGACCTGGCTGCCCACTCCCGAAACAATCAGCTATTGAAAACACTGTGAATAGCAGAGAAGCACTGACAGTGCTGGGCATGGCACAGTGTCCAGAAGTGTTTCATTCTGTCATACTTAGGGTCACTATGAGTCAGACCCAATGCGATGGCTCCTAGCAACAACAACAAGTCAACTAAGTTATTCAACTTTAGAATTCTAACTATAAAGCTTGGTAGAGCACCTTAACTTTTAAAAACTTGTATTAACAAATTTTATTTCTTTTTTTAGGTGCAGGAAGCTGTTTGGAGACTCTGGAAAAAGGCAAGCCGCTTGTGGTAGTTATAAATGAAAAGTTGATGAACAATCATCAACTGGAATTGGCAAAGCAGCTCCACAAAGAAGGGCATCTCTTCTATTGTACCTGCAGGTATAGTAGAGACTGATTATCTGAACTCTTGCCTAAATTCCTCTACCTGTTCTTCTTACCCATCTAACCCATCTGTCTCTGGCTTCTTAACCCTTTTGCACTTATTAGAAATAGTTTGATTTTTCTCATCTATAAAACCCTGTCATTTGTCTCCCACTTTGACTTTGATCAGTGTTATGTTTTTCTGTATCTGTTACCATTTCTTTGCCTGTGAATCTCAGTGTGTGTGTGCGGGTTTCCAAGAACCTAATTTTTGAGTTCATTATTTAGATTTTCAGTATTTTTTTTGGGGGGGCTGTACTGAGGGTTGAACCCAGGGCCTCACACTTGCATGCTTTGCAAGTGCTGGACCACTGAGCTGCTGCCTCCAGCCCAATATTTTTTTTTTTTAACTTTTTGAGACAGGGTCTCACTAAGTTACACAGACTGCCTCTGGTCTCGAACTTGCGATCCTCCTGCCTCCACCTCCCAAGCCACTAAGATTACAGGCGTGCGCCGCCGCACCCAGCTCAGATTTTCAGTATTCTAAGAAAGCATTTACTTGTTTCAGTTGAAGTTTTGCCTTTAGTAAATCTGCTGGAATCCTTAATTTAATCATACTCATTCATTTATTCAGTATCTCTAATGTGTACTGGGTACTGTTTTAAGTGTTGAGAATACAGTGGTAAACATGAGATTAAAGTCCATGCTGTCATAGTACTTAGAAATTTCACACGATGAAATATGCTATAAAGAAAGACAGGGTGAGGCGCTAGCTGGGGTAAAGACTAATGAGGTAGAATCCTCAGGGAAGTCTTGACAGGGTGGGTACATAACTTCTAAGGTGAGACTGAACTAGAGGGAAGAGGCAGCCATGTGAAGCTCTACGGGCAGAGGAACTGCAATTGCCAAAAGCCCCAAGTTAACAATCAACTTGGGAGTTTGGTGAGCTTGAGAAGAAACAGGGAAGGTTAGTGTGGTAGGAGCATAGTGAACAAGAGCGATTATAGGATGAGGCTGGGACAGGAAAACTCATGTAAGAATTCTTACTTTGTTGTATGTTGACTGAGAAGCCAATGGGGCATTTGAAGCAAATGAATTGCTTTATGGTAAGGAGTATTGTTTTCTAGAAGTGTATTAGAATTCAGCAGGAACTGATCATCATCACAGTAGAAGTATGAAGAAAATTGCTGGTTTGTTTTCTGTTAGTTCTTCCTTGAGACACTACAAGCTTGCCAAAGGGACAGGTCAGTAAGTCCCAATTTTTTAACTTTAAAAACCTATCTTAATTTCATATTTTAGAAAAGCAGATACCTCAGAGAATTAATTATATATATGAATTTTTATGTTATAGTAATTGAAGTTAATTTTAAAATTAAAAACTCTATAAGAAACTAGTTAGAACATACTAAACTTTTAATTTTTCTGATTCTGTCTCTTCAAAATTCAGTAAACACTTATTCATTCATTAAATATTTATTGAGCACCTACTACATACCAGGCATTTTTCTAGATACTTGGTATATACACATAAGTGAACAAAAGAAAGGTTCCTGTTCTCACTGGGAGGAGATACATTCATTGACTCTTTTGGGAATAAAAGTTGCTGTCCCCCTTCCTGTAATGATGGAGGAGAAGGAATGTAGTCTTGAAGTGCTGTGAGGCAGAAGAGAAGCTTGACAATTCAAATTATGTATGCTTCAGATAATGCTTCAGATATATCTGCCCTTGTATATCTGAGATTTTTAAAAGAGAAATAGATTCTCATCCTAAATGGTTTTATGGAAGTCAATGTTTCCAGGAGCTTTTGATGAACATTTTCATTCAAAATGTTAAATATGCTTTGACTTAATGTTAGTACATTATAAAAGGGAAAACACTGATCTTATAAACACATCCTCACTTTCACTCAATCTGAAAAAACTGTACAAGTCTCAGATTCTTTTTTTTTACAATTTTGGAAGTCATATTAATTTCAGGAGTCATACACAGGAAAGCATTAAGAAGCAATAATTGGTTATATTTTTATTTTAAGTAAATTATTTTCCCAGAACCTAGGCTGGGTGGTGGTATGCCTGTTCGAATTTAGATGACTGATTCAAATAAATTTCTGAGGTAATAGTTTTATGTTGTCATTTAGAACCTCATTTGTAACATGGATGGTGATTGTATATTGCTTAATTATATATGAAGCTACAATGGTAAATTACTAGTGAAAAACTTTTTTCACAATCTTCATGCATGATATAACAAACTCCCTAATTTACTTTCTTCTCTGCCAGCTATTTTTATTTTACTTACTCTGTTTTCATAAATTAATTTTCCCATTTTATATCATCCCAGTCCTAAGAAGTATTACCAAGTCATGTGAACAAATTTCTATAAAATGACATTTCTGAAATGCTTCAATTAACTTAAGAGAGAATCTGTTGAATTCATATTGATATTTTATATTACTCTTTTTATAGTAATGATAATCTTGGTATGTATACCTGCAATATTAAAATCCATAAAAATTTACATGTACCGTGTAAGAAGCATCACTGTATTCTTGGAAGTTAGATTCAGTCAGCAAGTGAGCAGCAGCTGAATTATGGAATTTTCTCCCATGTTACCTAATATTTTTCTTCTTTTGTTTTAGCACGCTTCCTGGGCTGTTACAGTCAATGGACTTATCAACACTGAAATGTTATCCTCCTGGCCAGCCAGAAAAATTTTCGGCATTTTTGGATAAAGTTGTTGGATTACAAAAATAAACATTAAACTTGCAACCCTTTAAAAACACCCCCAAGTCTAACCAATGGAATATGATTAAGCCAAATTAAATATATAACATATTTATAGAATAATATAAATTAATACACTTAGTACATCCATAGAATGTAAAGGAAATTTTATGGTATGAACATTGCAATTAGGAGCAAATCCTAATTGCAATTATAAAACTTACTAGATTTCCCTAATCTTCAATATGTAGTGGGTTTGGAATGAATTTGGAATTGTGAAAAAATGAATGAAATTTGAAAACTTTGACAAGAATCATAAATATAGTTTGATGTTACGTAAAGTATGAAACAGTAGCCACATTAAATTTTTTGTATGAGTCAGCTTTTTTAGCTTGATAATTCAAGGAACCAAAGTTTTTGTGTATGTGTGTGTTGCTGGGGATTGAATCCAGCTTGTGTATGCTGGGCAAGTGTCAACCACTGAGTTACATTCTCAGCCCGAAAGTTTTTTGGTCTTCTGTTTTGTTTTGCTTTGTTTTGAAGTACTTGGGGGTTGAACCCAGAGCCTCGCACATTCTTTGCAAGTGCTCTACCACTGGGCTGCACTCTCAGCCTATTTTTTAATTTTGAGACAGGATCTCACTAAATTATGCAGGCTGCCCCTGGCCTTGAACTTTCAATCCTCCTGCCTCCACCTCCCAAGTCGCTGGGATTACAGGTGTGAACCACCACTCCCAGTCTGGTCTTTTCTAAAAGCAGAAATTATGGGTTGTATTCCGCGAAATAAAAACCTCAATAATTGCCTAAAAAAGATGATCAAGTTAGTTATCTATTGTACTTGGAGAAACTGCTTTTATCTTGAAGAATAAGGTGGATATGTTCACTTTTTCCTCTAGTATGCGTAGAAAAATGGGAGAAGGGCCTGGCAATCCACTCCCAAGGCAATCCCGAAGTACTCAGCCATGGAAAACCCTATGAGGGTCACTATGAGTCGGATACCGACTTGACGGCACCTAACAACAACAACATGCATAGAAAGTGATAGAAAATAATGTTGCCTAATGTCAAAGGTTTAAAGAGCTGAGAAGAATACATCAAAAAATACACTAATAAGGACTTGCTGTTAATTTTTAAAGATACCCTCTCATGGTGGTAATGAAATACATTTACTGCCAAAGAGAAATTGTTACTTATTTATTTGTTTAGTCTACAGCTATAGCACCCTCACATTCAATCTCATCTGATCTTGGAAGCTAAGTGGAATTGGACCATGTTAGTACTTAGATGGGAGACTGCCTGGGAATCTAGGGTGCTGTAGGCTTGGGAGAAGGACCCAGCAGCCCACTGCTGAAACAATCAACCAAAAAAACCTTATGAAAAGCAGAGAAGCACTGTCATACAGTGTTGGGTAGTGTTTTGTTGTATGTGTGGTCACTATGAGTCGGACTCAACTCAGCACCTAATGAGAACAACATTTATGTGCTTATAATAGTTTTACAAATGAGTAATCTGATGCATATATGACTTAAATGCATGATTTTAAAATTCATATAAGTTAAGATAGATGTATCATGAAATTCCTTTTGATAAGAATATGTAGTCTCAGGACCTTTAAGATAAAGTAGATTATCCCAAAGTGTCATGGTTCCTTTGTAGAATGTTTAAATGTAGTTTATCCATAAAAATAGAACATTCAGAACTGGATGTGTTGGTGCATGCCTGTAATCCTAGCACTCAGGACAAGTAAACCTGGAGTACATAGGGAGACCTTTTCTTCATTAGACAGACCTACCTTCTGTTATATTATTATCCTAAATGTTAGAAGTTCTACCCAGTTTACATAATGTTTCTCTAGATTTATTTTTCTGATTGTATTTTACATAAGCTAATATTAAAATAAATTTTTACTAATGATAGAAGGTGGTGGCTGAGAAGTGCTCTGAGTAGCATGAGGAAGCCAACTCGGATTAAAATTTTGCTGAGAATAATCTAAAAAGTGAGTAATTCACATCTGCATAGTTGAAAATTCACAGCACCATAATAATAATTGTGTATTAATGTTATTTTCCAGGGAGAATCATAGTGTTTCATGAACCATTTTAAAGGATTTTTGGTGAAGATAACCATTTAATCATTTGCTATGAGGTGCGCTTCTAAAATACTTGTTTGCTGAACTCTTGATAGTCACTGTTGGGGTAATATGTATGAGAGGACATATTGCATCTTTTTCACTGTTCATTTCCATTTTTATACAGAGTAATATACTGGTTATTTCTCCACTACTAGTAAAGTTAGTGGGTAATATATTCCCCAAATTTAGAAGTGAAAAATATTACTAAATCCTGGGCTTAAGTAAACAGATTTCTGGATTTCACTTTTCCCACTTGTGAATTAATAATACCAACTTCCCTCATAGGTGATTTCTAAGACATCAAACCAATTGTGTGGCATGTTTGAAAGGAAAAAATGCCATTGGGATAATACATTATCTCTTGGTTAGTTTTTGTTTTAAGAAGTAGGACTAGGCTTAGAGATATTTTCATAGAATTTATAATATGCAGAGAGTGCCAAAAATGTGTACATATTTTAAGTATTGAAGATAAAATACTCAGTATATACCAATAACAAGATGAATAAAACTCACAATTCTATTATTATAACAGGTGCTCAAAGTGGTTTTCCATCATAGCTCAATTCAACTTTGAAAAATAATGTGTAGATAACATCTTTTAAAATGTGTATACATTGTTTGGCACCCCAGGTATAGTTCTAAATCTTACAGAAAGCAGCATCTTCGTTCAATTTCATTTTAAAATTCATATTCAGTCTTTATTTGAGGTTATGGTTAGAGAATTCCAAGTTTATTATTTTTATTTTTTTCAGTACTGGGATGTTGAAATCAGGACCTCACATATTATAGACAAGTGTTCAACCAGTGAGCTGTACCCCCAGCTCCTTTTTAAAATTTATTTTCAGGCAGTGTCTTACTGAGTTTCACAGGCTGCCTCCAGCCTCAAATTCATGTTCTTCCTGCCTCAGCTTTGTAAGTCTCTGGAATTATAGAAATGTACCATGAAGCCTGGCTAGAACTCAAGTTTATTTAGAAGTTTAAGTGAGTCTTTCCATTGAGTCAAAACAAAGGAAAGAAGGTCCTAGTCTTTATTCTTCCCTCCCCCAATTGCTTGTCTCTGGACTAATCAGACACTGCAAGTATCTTGAATCTATCACCAACAAAAGTAATCCACATTATTTCCATGTCAGTGTGACATATTTTAAAGCAAAATATTCTTTTCCCTTTTTCAAATCTATTGTTGGCTTCAGGTGAAAATGCAGAAAAGGAATTGAAAGCAAATGGTTCTAGGGAATATTCTGTTTTGCATTTTAATAACAAAGATCACTGGCTGGGAAATTCATTCTTTATTTTCTCCAACCTAATACCTGAGGAGGGATAAATAGGGCTGTGAGACCATGTTTTCGTTAGAACCATAGTGTTCCCTTCCTTTATAAATCCTTCACTAATTTTGTTTGAATGTCTACCATGAAAAGTGACAGGCTATGTCTAGGGTGCTGTTGAAAAATTTACTTTTTTCCAGTGCTGGGGGTTGAATCCAGGGTCACGCACATGCTAAGCAAGTGCTTTATCACTGAGCTGCACCCATGTACTCATTTCTTTAAAAAAATACCATGTTTATTTTTGAGACAGTCTCCCTAGATTGTATAGGCTGTTTCTAGCCTCTTCCCTCCGGTTTCAGTCTCCTGCATCTCTCGGATTACAGGCATGTGCCAGGGAGCCTGACTAGAGAAAGAGGTTTTCCTTGAAGCTATGTAATTTTTTTAGTCATTGTTTTTTTAAAAATTTTTATTAGCGTGCAATATAATGAGCTTTATAATGGCATTTTCATACAATTGTATTGTGTACTTTGCTCTTATTTACCCTCTCTTTACCCACCTTGTTTCTTTCCCCCTCCCACTTTTCCCTTCTCCCTCTAGATAGTCCCACTTTTACTTTGAAGTCTCATATATATATGTTTTATTTTGTTTTCCAATCCATTCTATCTTCCACATATAATAAAGAACATGTGGTATTTCTGAGTCAGGTTCACTTTGCTCCAGTTCCACCCTTTTACCTGCAAATGACATAAGTTTGTTCTTTATGGCCAAATAAAATTCCATAGTATCTATCTATCTATCTATCTACATACCACATTTTCTTTATCCATTTATCTATTGGTGGATATCTAGTCATATTCCACATCTTGGCTATTGTGGAGTCTTAAAAAGTTAACCATTTTATTTTCAGTAACAAAAAGAACTTAAAATGATGTTTCACAGGGTTGTCTACCTGACAACCTTGCCTCATGTTTGTTACTCAAAGTAGTTGAAATGAATTATTTAGAACCAAATTTGTTATATTGATTGCCTTTTCAGTGTGTTCTGTTATATATATGTTTGTTATCTTTATCTAGGTCTGTTGATTTTATTTGGTAAGGTCAGATTTATTCATTTTTATGTGTGCTAGTCAATCCAACATTTTGCCAGGATAATAAGCTGAAGCTATTTTTATGGATGACAATCACAAATTTGACCACTTAAATGAAAGCAAATCTCTTATTAACCATTGAATCACAGAGTAATTCCTTAGAGTTTAGAGATCATGTAGTCCCTCTCCTTCATTTTACAGACAAAAAATTGAGATCCAGAGAATTTCCAGGGGTGTAACCAAGTTCACAGTATTCTTTTCATGATATTCTATTGCCCATTAGAAACTAAAATAATTCAAAAATCATTGTCGTATATGTTTATAACTATGCATTGTATGTCACTGATAATACATGCTTTAAAAATAAATAATTCTAGATTATACCTTATTTATTTGATTGAAACATGGAGTGTTACAATTAAAACCATTAGTATTCATATGTTGTAATGCTGGATGTTTTCCTGTTTGATCAATGAAAGCAGAAATAAACAGTTCTAATAATTAAAACATAAATTGCATTTTAGCTTAATTTAAATAGGAAAAATAGTAATTATAAAATTAAAGCTTGTCAGCTTCGTGATAGGAGAAGTATGTTAATTATTTGAAGTTACTTTTTCTTACCTTTTTTTTCCTCAACCAGGGAATATTACTTTAATGGACCACTTTGTCAGGGAGCTGCTAAGAGTAATTTACTAGGTACCTAGGTGCTAAACATTGAGCATACAGTATCTTAGGCAATTATCCCAACAACCTTAGGGTTAGACCAGAGAAAAATGTCTAGATCAACATTTCTTAAACCTTGAAATATTAACAGGGTAGCTGTGAACAAAAACTGGGAATGAGCCTTTAATATTGCTAATGGGCATAGTGAATGTCAAGGACAGGGTTATGGTATGCAGTGTTTGTTGAAATTTTGGCCTTACCTTGAAATTATCTTTTTAGTAATATTAATAACCTGTGGAACACATTATTCTAGAGATGTGATTCTCAAAGTGAATTCTCTGAACCAGCAGCATTGGCATCACCTGGGACTTGTTAGTGCAAAGTTTTGGGATCCAAGGCAGACATACTGAATTAGAATCTCTGGGCAAGAGGCAATCTGTTTCAACAACCTATGCTTGAAAAATCACTTTTCTAGAGGTGTACAAGATTGGAGTCCTGTGGAAAATAATCAATTGAGGTTTCTGGTATAATAGACATTTCAAAAGATAGTATTAAGTACCTTGAAATTGCTTTCTGCTATATACAAGTTGAAGTCTAGCATTGTCCCACAGACACTTTAAAAAAATCCTATTGTACTAAATTGGAGAATGTAACCTATACTCAACCACTTCTGAGCCTTTGTTCATGTATTTTCTGATTTAGTATGTTATTCCTTATAATAATTGTGCAAACATCAGGAGATTATACATAGTTTTAGTTTCAATACTATTATTGATTGGAAGTGAAAATTGAATAAGTCTTGTTATGGTTTGAAACCTGCCATTCTGTAAAATAAGAGGTCTCTTGTGGCTGTAAAATTCTACTTACCATTTATTTTCTCAATTTATTATGCTCTACTCTTTTTTGTTAACTAGTAATAAAATGTTTAAATTTAATTTTTTAATTAAGGTAATACATATAAATAATTTAAAATATAAAGTCATTCTATAAGGCTTATAGTAAGAAATAGCAGTCCTGTGTTCTACTTTTCCCCATGTCTGATCTTGCTTCTTAAAGGAAACCATATTATACTTCTTGTGTTATAAATAGTATACTCAAATTGGTTCTTGTTTTTAGAATTTGACTATCATACATGGAAGAGACTTTTAAAAAATAATATTTTTAATTGACATCATAATTGTATATACATTTATAAAGTAAAATGTGATGTTTTAACATGTATACAATGTGATCACCAGATCAATCTATTTAGCATCCATTTTGTCTTACCTATCATTTTTTATGTTGATATTTGAAATTTACTATATTATTTTGAGATATATATTATTATTGACTATAATCACCCTGCTGGGCAGTAGATATTAAAACATGCCTTCTGTCTGCTTGAAACTTTTTACCCTTTAATCAACTTCTGTTTTCCATCCTGCCTCTGCCTCCAGCCTCTGGTAACCATTGTTTTTACTCTCTACAAGTTCAACTTTTTTAGGTTCCACATACAAATCATGCAGTATTGGTCTTTCTCTGCCTCACTTATTTCACTTAGCATAATGCCCTCCAGGTTTGTCCATCTTGTCACAGATGACAAGATTTACTTTTTAAAAGGCTGAATAGTATTCCAATGTGTATATATACATTTTCTTCATTTATTGATGGACATTTACATTGGTTTCCTATCTTGGCTATTGTGAATAATGCTTCAATGAACATGGGGGTGTAAATAACACTTGCATATTGATTTACTTTGCTTTGGATATATACCCAGATGTTGGATTGCTAAATCAAATGGTAATTCTATATTTAGGTTTTTGAGGAACCTCCATACTATTTGCCATAATGGATGTACAAACTTACATTCTAACAGTGTGCGAGGATTCCCTTTTCCCTGCATCTTTTTGATAAGTCATTCTAACATGAAATGGTATCTCATTGGAGTTTTAATTTACATTTATTTTTCATGTACCTGTTTGCCATTTCTGTGTCTTTTGAGAAATATCTGTTTGGGTCCTTTGTCCATTTTTAATAGGGTTGTTTTCTTACTGTTATGTGTTTTTCTATTAACCCCTAATCAGGGGTTAATATTTGTGTGTATCTACTTCTGTGTCCTTCCTTTGTATGTACTCCTTTTACCCTTCTTTGTCTTCCTCCTCTTAATTTTTCTGATCTTTGTTTCCAGTTTTCTCTTTTTACTTTCCTGATTCTCTCCCAACTTTCCCTTCCTCCATTTCTTTCTTGAAAATGAATGTATGGCTTAAAATGTATGGCTTAAAATATTTTCTCCTGGTCTGTGGGTTGTTTCTTCATTTTGTTAATTGTGTACTTTGCTTTGTTGAAGTGTTTTGGTTTAATGCCATCCCCTTTGTCTGTTTTGCTTTTTGTTGCCTGTGCTTTTGCGGTCATAAAAAATGATGCCCAGATCAATGTCATGGAGCTTCCTCCTGTTTTCTTCTAGTAGTTTTATGGTTTCAGGTCTTATATTTAAATATTTAATCTATTTGGAGTTGATTTTGGTATGTGGTATGAGATAAGGATCCAATTTATCTGGATAGCCAGTTTAATTTACCATTTATTCAAGAGAGTGTCCTTTCCCCCCTTTTTAAATTCTTGGCATCTTTGTCAAAATCAATTAACTGTAAGTGTGTGGGTTTATTTCTGTTCTGGCCTCAAGTTCCCCTTAATCCTCCTGCCTCAGCCTCCCAAGTGCTGGGATTACAGATGTGTGCCACCATTCCCAGCTCGCTCTCAACAGTTTTAGAGGGCTAAAAACATTAGATGCAGATTAGAATCACCTGCAGATTGGACTCCAGGTGTCAGACCCAACTCTGGACATGGACTCCAATCCACACTCCATTCTAATCCACATCTGATCTTGTTAGCACTTTAAAACTGTTGAAAGGGTGTGGATTAGATTTGAGTATAAGATATATGTTATAGAATGACCATAAAAGGGCTAAATAGGTTACAGGGTTTAAAGAGGCCACACTGCAGCAAGAGTAGAGAGCTAATACACATGTAGAGAGTCACTGCAGGTAGTTAAATAAGATATTGAGAAACCTAGTCACAGAGCCATTGGAAGCATACAGAGTTGTTTTAAGATGAGGTTCAAAGCTGGGGCTGGAGGAATGGCCATGTCAAACAAGGGGATCCTGTTGAGCTGAAGCCTCCAGGACAGAGTTGAGAGTTTATCCCTTGTTAATCTTGGAACACATGCACTGGATGGTCTGATGATGGGTCAGTGAGTGCTGCCTTAGCGTAGTCTTAGGTGGCCTTCCTTTTCAGTAATCCCCGTGACCGAGTTGCATCACTTGTTGGTCTAGTGTGTTTGATAAGTTTCATGGCCTGGTTTGTCTGATATGATTTTGATATGCCATTGTGTCCATGTGTTCCTGACTTAATTTGATAAGTTTGTAGGTGGTAATATTTCATTTGCATAAATAGATCATTGATCAGTCTGTGCCTTACGGTATGTGCCAGAGAGGTTGTGGTTGTTTACTTGCACAAACAAGATACAGAGTCATTCTGTCTCAGCATTTACACTCAAAATGGAGCAAACTGCTCTTTTATAAAATGGAGTCACTCAGGGCAGGGCACAGCCTGAAAGTTACTGTTCTATTATACATTATGGAGTAACTTAGAGCAGGCTACAGGCTTCTTTCCATGTTAATGATGCTGGACTTCTTTTTATGTGCTTATTAGTCATTCCTATTTATTTAGTGAAATATTCCAGTCTTCTATTTAGGAAACTGGATTCTTACTGACTTTTGAGAGTTCTTTATTTTCAATACAAATTATTTTTCTGTTAGATGTGTAGTTCAAATATTTTCTCCCAGTGTGTGACTTTTATTTTCACTTTCAGTCTCCTAGCAATATCATTTTAGAGCAAATGTTTTTAATTT
>VMDO01015934.1:30403-49698 GCA_007922755.1 Pedetes capensis
ACTATTGTCAGTGCTTCTCTGCTGTTCATAGGGTTTTCAATGGCAGATTGATTTTTGGGAGGGGGTTGCCAGGTCCTTCTCCCAAGCCTACAGCTTCTGGTGTTCCCAGGCGGTCTCCCATCCAGGTACTAACCAGGGCCGACCCTGCTTAGCTTCCGAGATCTGATGGGATCGGATGCCACAGGGCTACAGCTGCAGGCTTTAATTTCAGTAAAGTCCAATTAATCGATTTTTCTTCTTATGCCAATTTTAACAACTTCTGCCTAACCCAAGGTCTTGAAGATTTTTCCCTCTGATTCCTTATAAAAGTGCTTTTTAAAAGAAATTTGTTTTTATACATTGATTTCTGAGTACTTATTTCTGGTTCAGAAATCAAAGTATGTGATACAAGAGGGCACAAAGCAGGTGTCCTTGCAGCCTTTCTCTTACTGCTTTTACCTCTTCTTGGAGCCAGCCAGCCAAGATATAGACCTAAAAAACTGTATTTTACATTTAGATCTGTGATCTATTTTGCTTTCATTATCATACAACTCTAGGGGTTTTTGTATATGAGTAATCAATTTTTCTGGTACCACTTAATGTAAATACTTTTATGTATTGAATTGCCTTTGTGCCTTTGTCCAAAGTCTATTGACCATATTTGTGTGTATCTACTTCTGTGTCCTTCCTTTGTGTGTACTTCCTTTCCCCTTCTTTGTCTTCCTCCTCTTAATTTTTCTGGTCTTTGTTTCCAGTTTTCTCTTGTTACTTTTCTGATTTCTCTCCCAACTTTCCCTTCCTCCATTTCTTTCTTGAAAATGAAGTATATGCCTTATATTAGTTGGAGTTTCATATGCCATATTTTTAGTTTAAAAATCAATAGGTATGAAGAATTTTTATTTTTCTTTAATTGTAAAATATGCCAAAATGAATTATCTTTTTAATTATAACCCTTAATTAACTTTTCTCAATGAATTAGTGATATTAACAAAATTATCCCTCTTCCCAAATAGAACTTTTGCAAAATGCATCACTTCCCCTGCTATACGGTTTCTTTAAAAAAAAAAAAAAAAGGAACAAGTTAAGGTCATTTCAAATTGGCATGCTAAGGGAAGTCAAGATTTTATTCTTTTTGCTACTATGCTACCTTTTCCTGCCTGTAGCCCTACCACCCTGGCATCTGATTCCATCAGATCTCGGAAGCTGGGCAGGATTGAGCCTGGTTAGTACTTGGATGGGAGACTGCCTGGGAATACTGAGTGCTGTAGGCTTGGGAGAAGGACCTGGCAGCACACTCCCCCCAAAAAATCAATCATTGAAAACCCTATGAATAACAGAGAAGCACTAACAATAGTACCAGGCATGGCGCAGTGTCTACTAGTGTTTTGTTTGTTCCACATAGGGTCCCTGTGAGTCAGACTGGACTTAAGGCACCCACCAACAACTTTTCCTAAATGACAAGTGATAATTGGTGATGTTCCTATGGAGGGCAGTCATGATTACTACTGGACCCATATATTTAGAAAAGCAGTTTTTGAAGTCAGCTCAATGTTTCAACTTCTCCAAAACCAGCCTTTGTCTGACAGATTGTTTATTTACTTAGTTATTCATGATTCTGGAGAGTGAACCCAGCATGCTAGGAAGGCGCTCAACCACTGAGCTACACTCATCCCTTAAATTATCTTATAACACTTAAAGAAAGGAATTGGATTGTGGCATTTAAGTGAAAATAAGGCCCTTGATAGTGGAATCAAATAATACAAGAGTGTTCCTGTCTTTGGCCATTAATATTTTACTTTGTTTTTCTTATAATCCAGAGCAGTTTTCCTTGAAAAGTATCCTAATCATACATTGAAACATGCCTTTCATGTCTAACACTTCTTGTACCATGCCTCAGCGTCTTAAATGTATCATATTAGAAAGTTTATGGGTAAGGTATTTTCATGCTGCTTCCATTTACATTTTTATTGTTTCATTTTTAAGAAATTCTTTTTACATTTTCCCTTTTTATTCATGCTATACAGTAGTTTGGAGACATTTCATTAAAAATTGCAGCAGGGTTTCCTGGCACAGCTAATAGATGTATTTTCTGTGACCCTAGCAGATAGTTATTATCTAGAATTAAGTCAGATTACTTCAACCCCATACCTGATATATCCAGACAATTGTTTTACTATGATGTCTGCCCCTGTAGAGGTAGAGCCCTCCTCCCTTATTCTTAAAAAAATATTGGTAATGAAAAAGCTTAGTACTTAAACTAAGATTTCTTCCCTACATTTCCTTGAAACTATGAAGGAAATGGAGTGTGGGCAGAAACTGTCGTTGACAATTCGGGCAGATGAAAGTAGGTTGCATCCTACGCACGTGAGCCTTATTGTGGCCCCCTTTGCAACCTCGTGGAGCAGGTGCCTTGAGTTAAACTGCAAACATGGTTACCCACTGGTCCCAGAGCTCAGCTGCTTATGCATGCCTTTCTGGGGTTGATTGGATTAATCCCACCCCTCTGCAACTGGGAGCCTTCTCCTTCCCCCGTCTCTCAAATTCCCTATGCCTTGGGGCATTGGTTTTTCCTCTTCTTTTCACAGGGTCCTGCCTTGTCCTGGGCCAGCCAGGCCCTTGCTTCTGCTCCTGTGAGGTGCCAAGATTCCTCCGTGCTGACGCCAACTGCCTTCTCCTTCCTAGACCTTGAGCTGCTTTCAGGATACCTGAATACGCAAGCCCTGCAACCGCTACCTCTTACTCCCTGCACCCTGCACCCTGTACCCTGAATTTTCCTTCTTTCCCACTTCTTTTCCTTCTTCTCCCCACCCTGTGCACAATGCATAAAGGATGGAAAAAGTACGGTGGCCAGAAGTCTTTGAATGATGCATCAATGGATGAATATTTAGGCAGTTTAGGGCTGTTTCGAAAGCTGACTGCCAAGGATGCCTCTTGCCTCTTTCGAGCTATTTCAGAACAGGTAAAATGAAAATTATGTTTCACCTATACTAAATGTTCATAGTTTGAGATGTGGCATGCTCCTATTGCTAGACCTGTAGCCTACCTCCCAAAAGAAACAAAAACATCTTTTCTCTTTCCTAGTGAAAACATCCAAACCTGTTTGAAAAGATCCTGCCTGCTCCTTAATAGAGCACACAGTGCAACGGTGTGTGCCACTGCTGATTAGTCCAAATATATTGCTGTACATTTGCTGTTTTCTGTTTTTTTAAATGCTACCTTGTGATGTAGGAGGGATAAGATAGTGGGGTCAAAGAAAACTTTGAAATTTATCTTGATCCTTTTTAAGCATTTCCTGCTTTCTCTAAGTTTTCTGCCTAAGAAAAAAATTGCAGGCTGTGCGCTTAAGGAATAAAAAGGGGAGGGGGCACAACAGAAACATTCCTCCCCATCTCATTAAAGATTAAAAGATTTTAGTAATATGACTTAATTTTTCTATTTGCTACATATGTTTTGGATATGGGAGGAGGCTTATGTGTCCAGCTCAGAGTCTTTAATTTTGAAGCTTCTATTTTGAATGACTTGACATTGAGCTGGTCTTTCTCTCCATTTTTAGTTATTTTGCAGCCAAGTCCATCATTTACAAGTCAGGAAAGCCTGTGTCTCATATATGAAGGAAAATCAACAAACTTTTGAGTCTGTAAGTAGAATATGTGCCTTGGGGAGAATTGGTAAAGTATACAGCAGGTGGGCAAAAAGTTTTGAGTATCAATATACAAAAGTTATGTGCACTCTCCTCTCCATAGCAAATATTTAATTCCTAGTTCACTTCCTACTGGCTAGCATGCTTCTGCAGCTCTTCGCAGAATTAGGTTGTTTTGTAATTTAATTAAAAAATTTTCTGCTGGGTGCAGTGGCACATGGCTGTAATCCCAGCTAGAGGCAGTCTGTGTAATCTAGTGAGACCTTGGCTCAAGGTAAAAAATTTAAAAAGGGGGTTAGGATGCAGCTCAGTGGTAGAGTGATTGCAAAGTATGTGTAAGGCCCTGGGTTCAGCCCCCAAGTGCCACCAAAAAAATAAAAAAGAGAAACCTCTCAGAATGGTGGGGCACACTTTTAATCCCAGCACTCAGGAGCCTGAGGCAGGAGGATCACAAGTTTGAAACCAGCTTGAGCTACATAGACGGTTCCAGGCCATCCTACCCTACATAGGGAAACACTGTCTAAAAAAATCAAATTTTAAAAATTGAGAGAAAACACTCTGACCTTTCTTATTTTTCCCCCAGAACACAAGCCCCAAGAAGTTACAATTTGGGTGCTGTTTTGTATTATTCACACCACTATTTTCTTGGCCAATAATTCATGAAAGGTTTGGCTCTGCTAATATTTTTTAAATGCACACTTTAATGTATGTGCAGTAATCTTCAACCAGTCAACTTGAGTCTCATAAAACTTAATTGTAAGGAAACAAATTCTCAACATCAACTTTTTAAATTTGACAAATGTGTAGTGAGTGGAGCTGTGGTACTAATGATTGACTTTAAGTAAAACTACCTATAGAGGAAATCTTTTTAGAAATTCAGCATTTGAATTTATGTTAAGGAAAATAGAAGTTTTGTCAAAGTCTGATTTTATGTAGGTCTTTTCATGTGGCTTTTTATTTTTTACACTTTTATCCCTTCCAGTACTATTTTTCTTTTGGCTATATATTATAGATATTTGCCTGCCTGGTGTTTGAGGTTTACTCTTAATTTTCTCAACAGGTTTCAATGAATTTTAAAATGCTGTGAAGTCTTCTTGACTTTAAAGCTTGTTACCTTGAAGTTGATTATAATCTTCTCCACACCTGGGGAAAAGATTGTTCATGGCATTCAAAACAAGACATGGTATAAGTAGTGTATCTCAAGTGTTTTTGTGCATACACATCACTTAGGGGGATCCTGTTAAAATACAGGTTTTCATTCAGTAGGTCTGAGCTGAGGCCTGAGATTTCTGCATTTTTAACAATACCCCAAGTGATGAGTGCCATTGGTACCTGGACCACATTTTGAGTACCAAAGATGTAAGAATTTAAAGCTACATGGGCAAATCTCAAAATAATTACACTGAGTGATAGAAAACAGACCACCCCCAGAAAATGTTTATGCCATATGATTTCCTTTTTAGAAAACTCCAAAAAATACCAACAAATGTATAGTGACAAAGCAGATCAGTGGTTATATATCAGTTCTATGGAGGTACAAGGAAACTTACAGGGGTAATAGATATATTCATTATCTTAATTGTGATGGTTTCATGGGTGCATATATAAGTCAAAATTTATTTGGTTGCACTAATTATGCAGTTTATTGCAATTATATCAAACTGAAGAAAAATTAAAAATTGATTTTTAAGTCTAGTGATGTGTATGGAAGTAGACATCTATTATCTGATTATAATTGAATTTCATTTTTATTGAGGTATAGCTAACATAATAAAATTCACCATTTGAAGTTCACTATTTTTAGTTTTAGTCATGATATACAATCCTGTAACTGCCATCACAATCAGGAACTGGAACATATGCATCACCCCAAACAGTTCCTTTTTGCCCTAGGATTTTTTTGAGATGAATGAACTTCTTTTTAAAGTTCTTCAGTTTAATTTTGTAAATACATATCTCCTGTCAAATTTGAAATTCTTATTGGCCTTGCTTGATTTATAAAAATTGTCAAGTTACTTGGTGTTGCAAAAGAAACTCGAAGACACATCATTTAATGAAATGTGCTAGTATGTAGATAAAACAGGACCCAACTCCTAAGTTACTTCTCTAGTCCTGCTTTTCTCCACTCGTAATTTTTGTGTATGTACAAATCTTCTATGAGGTGCTGTGCAAACTAGTAATTTAATACCATAATTATTAAGCTGAACAAAAAAAAAACTCATTGAAGGATAATATTGCAGAATTTAATCAGATTTCAGTAATGCTGTGTATTTGGTTAAGTCAAGTTTGTTTTATTTTTGAAGTATGTAGAGGGATCTTTTGAGAAATACCTGGAACGGTTGGGAGATCCCAAGGTAAGATGAAACATGGAGATTTAATTTTTTTTCAGAGTTATTTGGAATAGTAACCTAAACATATATGTCTCTATAGCCAGACTCAAAATATTTTCTTAAGTAAAAGTAACCAGCTTCATTGAATGAAATAGTTACTACAAAAATTGAGAGGCTGACAATGGGCTATTGTTTTGTGCTGAATATTGAAAATTGTGTGTTGACAATGTCATCCATAGCCTGCTAAGAGTACACATTGCTTGGGAAAAAGGACAACACTGGCAAACATTAAAGCCTTTTCTCTTTAATGGGGGAGGAGTGTGCCAATATTACTAAGAAGTCATTATTTGTCAAAATTGAACAATTCCCCTGGTTTGAAGCTACTGTCCTTTTGTGGAGGAGTAATGTCCCTAAACACATTATTTAGAAATAATTTTATATGGTAAAAATTGTTTCTCTGGACTTAAAATGCATTTACTAAATACCCTGCTACCTTTGTATTCTTATACTAGTTCCACTTTTGTGCCTTTTAAAATTTCTATATTGTGTCATTATTATTTAATGGTTTAAGTAGGGCTTTGTTGTTGTTAGGTGCCATCGAGTAGGGTCAAGTTGGGTCTGACTTATAGTGACAAAACACTAACACTGTGCCATGCCTGGCACTATTGTCAGGCTTCTCTGCTGTTCATATGGTTTTTGATGGCTGATTGTTTTTTGGGAGTGGGCTGCCCGGTACTTCTCCCAAGCTTACAGCATCCAGTATTCCCAGGTGTTATCCCATCCAAGTACTAACCAGGCCCAACCCTACTCTAAGCTTCCGAAATCTGGTAAGATTGGATGCCAGGGTGCTATGGCTGTAGGCGTAATAAGGGATATAGTTCCATGTTTTCAAGATAAGCTTGTTAATAAGTAACATAATATTCCAATCCTCAAGACAAATTATAGTGTGTTCCACAAATCATTTACCTAAAATAATGCAAAATAGCTAAAAAAAAATTGTTGAACTTGCAAAAGCTTCTTCCTCCTAGCTGCAAAATATTTTAAAAACTCTGTACTATTTATGTTTAGGAAAGCGCTGGGCAGCTGGAAATAAGAGCTCTTTCTCTGATTTATAAGTAAGTTGAATCCCCTTTTCTGAGAGAAAGAAAATGTGTGTGTGTGCGTGGCTTCTGTTAAAGTTCCTTTAGGATTCGGCAAATTTGAGAGTTAACACCTTGATAATGCAGAATGAAAAGATCTAAGAAAAGTCAGTTAAGTATAGTTTTTGAAAGGAAAATCTTGTTACAGATGCTATCCTTACATCTAGCATTTATGTCTGAATGGAAGAATAAAGGACATTAAAATCCACTGAAAGCCAAGCATGGTGTCACATACCTGTAAACCTGTAATACTAGCACTTGGGAGCTGAGGCCAGCCTGGGCTACAAAGCAAGACCCTGACTGAAAAAAAAAATACTGGCATTTCCTATAGGAAATCAGAATATTTATCTTAAAAAATCTTGATTTTAACTTTGCTCTTTTTCGTGTATGTTCAGTGGGGCAATATTGCTCCCAATAGTGTAGAAATTGGGTTAGGAAGGAACAAAATCATCTTAGCTACTCTAAAGGTTTGTGGTCCCTCAAAGGGTCACAGTACATAAACAGATGTAGTGCATCTGTGGTATTAAAGTTTCATTGGGAAATTAAGAAAAGTCTCCTTGGGCAAGTGACAAGGGGAGAAAAAGTAGAGAAATATCACTCTGTTGCTTTGGAAGTTCTATTTTGGTCTTTAAAGCTGCAAAACTGGCATTTAAGAAAGCCATAGGGTTTTTGAAAAATAGCTATGAATATAGATTACATTTTATATGCATATAGTACTATAAATGTCGATTACATTAGCTATGTACATTATAAATGTAGGTTAGTGGAAATCTTGATCATTTGAGGAGTCTGATCAATGTAAGACTCTGTCACAGTTTTTAGGATGGTGAGATGGTATATACCTTAGTAGAATCATGTTGTTGTTGTTGTTAGGTGCTGTCGAGTCGGTATCTGACTCATAGCGACCCTCATAGGGTTTTCAACGGCTGATTGTTTCGGGATTGCCTTGGGAGTGGATTGCCAGGCCCTTCTCCCATTTTTGCGGTAATGGGAATCGAACTCAGGACCTCAGAGACTGCAGCGCAGCGCTCTACCAACTGAGCTAAATCCCAGCCCGTTAGTAGAATCATAACCCCCCTCTTACAGGGGCTTTTTCAAGTCAGTGTTTTAAAATATCATTTCTCATTAAACCCAGTAAGAAGGATAGAAGAGGTGTTGAGCAGGTAGCTAATCAGTTGTCATATTTATTTACTTAGTGTTTTTTTTTTGACAAAGTCCCATTATGTAGCCATGTCTGGCTATGAACTTCCAATACTCCTGCCACAGCCTCCCAAGTACTAAGATTACCCTGGCGGGCCTATTTGTCCTTTTTTTAGCGTAAGTTAACTTTTAAATTGGCCTGCTTCCTGTATTTTGAGCTTAGAATGGTTGTTTAAATTTTTTAATGATTAAATAGTCAAAAGAATTCTTCTTAGCGTATGGAAATTATATAGAATTCAAATTTCAGTGTCCATAAATAAGGCATTGTTGAAATGCAGTCATGCTCTTTCATATCTGTATTATCTGTGGCTGCTCTTATGCTACAATGGCAAAGTTGAATAAACCAGATGACATGCAAAAGCTGAAACTGAAATGTTTATCGTCTGGCTTTTCACCCCACAAAATTTGCTAACTTCTGCTTTTCAAGTAAATGAGAGCCTCCAAAAAAACTCACATATGTACAATTGGTAATTTGTATTATTTATTCCTCTTCTCCCCTTACATGAAGATACATTTAGAAAAAAGTCCATGGCTAGTTGTCTACCTTGAAATAACATCATTTAGCTTCTTTTTATTGTTTTAAAGCCATACACCAAGCTGAACACGTGACTATTACATATGAATAATGTAGGCAATTGAAAAGCACAAACACTTGTTCCTATAACTGTCTTTTACACTTACTAAATTATTTCTTCCTACCCACCTTTGTTTTCTGCATGTAGTCGGGATTTTATTCTTTATCGTCATCCTGGAAAGCCACCAACTTATGTTACAGATAATGGCTATGAAGATAAGGTAAGAAGATGAATGACGGTTGACTAAAATAAAAGAAATTTAATGATGCTGCTGGTTTACCAGGATATTAAGAAGTAATCTTTTTTAATCTAATGAAAAAGTAAACAGTCTAATAGACAGTATTCCATGCTGTCAGCCTTTTCCTCTCCAGTCATCCTCAGTGGTGTTAGCTACCCCCGCAAACAGATCTGTTCTTGGTGCTCCTCTGTAATAGGAGGAAAATAACACTTAAAATCCTAATTGGATCTTCATTGATAAGAGGATAAAGCTCAGATTCTGAAGCTAGGCACTCAGTGACCTAAAGGTACCAAACTTCCTTTCCAGTTTCATTGTCTTCCATCCTTAGCACCCTATGCTTGCAGATAGTTCAGCTTTCATACTTTCTTTTCCTTTTTACCTCAAATGTCAGTTCCTCTGAAACTCCTACCTCCTCTGGAGTTATTTTTTTCCCTTTTTTTCCCTTAGCCAGTTCCCAAGTAATTATAGTATTTATCGCCCTGTATTTGTATTCAAATATATGAGTTTTAAAAGTCTTATTTCACACCATGGAGCACAATTCAAGCAGCATTTTAATGATAGTAACACCAGACTAAACACTGGGAGAGCTTGCATTATGCTGTTATGGTAATCTAGGCAAAAGACCTGAATGAAGGAAGTGGTACTTAGAGAAGGCTGAGTAGGAGATGACTTAGAAGGTAAGTATAAGTTAGGACGTGAATTATTTTACCAATAGCTATCATCTAATTTTTAACCAGCACCTTTTTTTGGTTTTGAAAATAACAAAATGACTATGTTGAAGTTTTTGTATCCAAGGGCTTAAGGGCTGTAGAGACAGACATGGAAATAGTTCATTAAACAAAGTTGTTAAGTTTTATAATAAAAGTATGTACAAAGATCAAAAAGAAAACACTATTTTCTGTGCTTGAAGGAGTTTAGAAAGCTTCATGGTGGTCGTGACTCATTAGAAAATGAATATATCCGTGTAACGGGGAGTCTATTCAAAGGAAACCCTCTATCTAAAGTCATAGTAGCAAGAGACCCTTTGAGGACTTAGATGTGAAGAGGGTTATGCTGAGAAAACAGGCTAAAACAAGCATGTCCAACCTGTGGCCCACAGGCTGTGTGCAGCCCAGGATAGGTAGTAATGCAGCCTCACAAAATTTTTTAACATCATGTGTTTTTCAGCATTTATTTTCTTCATGACTCCACCTTATTGTGTATATGGAGTAACTATAATTTATATGTGGCCCAAGACAATTTCTCTGTACTCAGTGTGGTCTAGGAAAGCTAAAAAGTTGACACCCCTGAGCTAGAATTACATAACAAGGGGTAGAGGAGGCCATGCCAAAGAGTTTGGCTTGTCATTGTATAGAATAGTCAACTGAAGCTTCTTCCAACATTTTGTTATGGAGATTTTCAAATGCAGAGACAAGATAAAATAATTTTACTTCGAGTATCCATATACCTACTACCGTCTAGAGTCTGCTGTTATCATTTTGGTCTCCTTCTTTTATCACATACCCATCTCTATATCCATTCACCAATCTTTTTTGATCTATTTTAAAGTAAATTTCAGAAATCAATGCACTTAACCCTAAACACTAATTGAAAGTGTTTAAGTGAAGGTATGACATAATAAAAATTGTTTAGCTGGGCACTGTGGTATATACCTATAATCCCAGCTACTCAGGAGGATCACAAGTTCAAGGCCAGAGGCAGCCTGTAGAATTTAATGAGACCCTGTCTCAAAATAATAGTGGGGCTGGGGACAAAGCTTAGTGATTGAGCACTTGCTTAGCATGTGCAAGGCCCTGGGGTCAACTCTGCAGGACTGCAAAAAGGAAAAAAATATATATTGTTTGAAGAGAAGGGGTGTTAGCCTTTTTTTTAAAGCAATTTTATAGAGACTGGCTGAGATGAGACTTGGACATTTGGATTTTTATCAGATCTTTAAACCTTCAGGTTTTCTCCCAACATTTTATTCTGAAAATTCTCTCACGGAGAAAAGTTGAAAGACTCACATAGTGAACATCTCCATTGCTACCACTCGGTTCCTAAAATTACTCAATTCAGTTTTTAAATGAGTTTTGCACACCTTGCAGAGCTATTATTGAGCAAATTGAAGGGAAATGTCACCTATTGGGAACCATAAGAATACAAAATATATCTTTTGAATATGTACAACCAAAGAATGTCACATGTGAGGCTCATGTGCATATATATACAGAGCTAATGCTTATTAGCAATTGAGGATTTGCATGCACAGGATAGTGATGTCTGGGAATTTATAAAATGGATATGTTTTTCATATTGAAATTAAAGTATGGAAAAGCCAAATGCTTTTTTTGTTGTTGTTGTGTGACACTTTGCCTAAAACTTTGTTGCTATATCTCACTTTAGGCTCCTGAGATTGATTTACTTTTTAGTTTTGTGATGCTGGAAATTCAACCCATGCATGCTTGGCAAGTGCTATACCATGGAACCACACCCTCAGCAGGCTCCTAACATTTATATTTGAATTGTTTGGATTTTCAAAAGTGATTTTATTAAAGGTAGTAGACATTATTAATGAGCCTTCCAAAATATATTTTAAAGAAAACTTCCAAAGAAACACCTCATGTCCACCTGCGTAATTTTTAGCTTCTATGTTGACTTCACTTTGCATTATTCTACTCACTTAACATACTTTTTTGGGAGGGAGGTTGGTCTGTTCGAGATGGAGTCCTACTATGTAGCCCAGGCTGTACTGGAAATTCACTAGGTAGCCAGGTTGGGCTTTGAACTTATGATTCTCCTGCCTTTGCCTCTCAATTGCTGGGATTACAGGTGTGTGCCACTATGCTCAGTTTATATACTTGCTTTCAACTTCCTAAGTATATTCAGTGTCGAAGTGAATGCTCATGAAAGCTATCTATCTTTATTCACCTCACAAACTTTCTTTAGAAAAAATAGAAGTACATACTTATATTGAAAACAAAATAAAACTTAAATCTGGAAATGTAGAGTTCCCAATTCATGCTCTTCAATCTGTGCACTTAAAAGTACCAACTATTGGGCGCAGTGGCACATGCCTGTAATCCCAGCAACTCGGGAGGTAGAGGCAGGAGGATCACAAGTTTGAGACCAGAGGCAGTCTGTGTAATTTAGTGAGACCCTGTCTCAAAAAGTAAAAAAAAAATGGGCTGGGGATGCAGCTCAGTGGTCCAGCACTTGCAAAGCATGCAAGCATGAGGCTCTGGGTTCAACCCCCAGTACTGGGAAAAAAAAAAAAAGAAAAAAAAGTACCAACTATTAGGTATTGGTCAGTATCCTTTTGTTTCATTCTCTTTGCATTTACATTTTTATTAATGTATCAAGGCTCATACTTAACATTCTGCTACTTGTTCTTTTTAGTTCTCTATCATCAGTAACAGATCTAACCCTATTTTTTCACTGGTTTACTGCCATCATATCCCACCTGCCCACTTGTAGGCAAACTTACTGCCCACAAGTATGTATGAGAGAATTATAGTTTTGTGTTGAGATACCACCAGGAACATAAAAACCAACATTCCTTGTTTTCCCTCTTCTATCAAAATGGAGCCTCTTGACACTGGAATAGAGCAATTGTCATCTCTTTCATTTCTATTTGAACTACTTGCTTATTCATGAGTTCTGGTTAGCAAGTTCCTTTACTCTTTAACAACTGTATCCAGTTATTAACATTTCTTAGTTGGAATTCCCAGTTTGGGTAGTCCAAAGTACAAAGAGTTTCTCTGCTTAAAATCTGCTTTTTGCTCAGTTATTTTGGGTTAATAAACTCCTCTTAAATGCAAATACCGTTGTGATGGGTGAAACTTACTCATAAATTATACTTTACTGTGAATTATTTAGCTGGATGCATGCCTTCAGTACATTGAAGTGGATTATATTGACAGAGTTGGAATTTTGATTTTAAAAAGTCTAGAGAAGAAAAATAGCCCTGGGATCAGAGAACTGGATTATTGGGAAAAGTTAACTCACTGTATGAGAAGATAGAAAAAAAAGAGTGCTTAGGATATTTTTCTGTCAAGGAAGCTTGATGGCAGTATCCTCTTATAGATCACAGAATTGTCTTCAGTATCTCACATTGCTGATACCAAGAGATAGCTTCGAAATGAAACAACTTTAATCGCTAGGGATTGTATCCCTTACATAAGACAGTTTTATCTTTTTTTCAGTGCTGGAAATTGCACCCAGGGCCTTGAGCACATTAAGCAAGTATACCACTCAGCTACATCCTCAACCCAAGAAAGATTTTTGAACAAAAATTCAAAAAGGTTTTAAAACTGTTATGTAAACAAGTTTCATCAAAGGGAACATTTACTAAAAAATTTTGCTTAATAAGCATGACCTTTGAATTGTTTTGAAATGCTAGGGATTGAATAAGTCAGCTAAAAAATTAACCCCTCATTTTTATAGCCTGATGTGCCTTAATTCGTTGAGAAAGTCTCTCTGGCAGTATCCCTCCTATATAGTGTGTTAATGTATTTCCGTTCAGTAAAATGGATAGCCTTTTGAATAAATTGCATGAAGTCCCTTTCCTCCCTTACTCTTGAGTTTGGATTATTGGGACATATGATGTAGTTCCTTCAGTCATTCTTAGAAGATTGGACTTTTGACATCTTTTAGACTTTCTTTAGATTCAGTAATTCAGTTCATAAATGTTCCCATCTTAATGCAAATTTGTAAATCAGGACTTGTTTTGTATATTTGAGGAATGTGATTGAGGCTCACAGTGTAACTTTAGTAATGCTTTTGAATCTTGACATTTAAGTCATTGATAAGAAAATCTGTTTATGAGGTATTGCTTATATTTACTTAGATGTTTAAAATCACTTTTTAAAATCATTTATTTCATCAGTTATTGATTACTAAAGTTCATTGTTGTAGGACACGTAACATTAACTGGATTGTTCTGTGTGTTTTTCCTCAGATTCTACTCTGCTGTTCAAGTAATGGTCATTATGATTCTGTGTACTCAAAACAATTTCAATCAAGTGCAGCTGTTTGTCAGGGTAATGTGAAAACTTTATACATATTTGGGTGTGATTTCAGATGATTGATTGCCAGTACTCAGAAGACCCACCATGAATAGGATGCTTTCAGGCTTTGTTGGTGCCTATAGAATTTGCATGCTGGGTTATGACTATTTTCACATTGTCATAAAAAAAAGTCTTTCTTTGACAATTGGAGATTTGACTTTTTTTCAGCTGTATTATATGAAATTCTCTATAAAGATGTATTTGTTGTGGATGCAGAAGCGTTAAAAACTGCAGTTGAGTTGTTTCGAAGTGGTTCCAGGAAGAACAGAAACAATCTTTTGACTGGAAGTGAGAATGCCCATGTTGATCACAAGAGTTCGACTCAGGATAGGTAATAAAGGGAATGGGAATAGCAAATACATGATAATCGTGTTTCATCTTTTGGTGCATCATCATAGATTGCAAACACACATACATGTTCATGTATGTAAGAGATACATAGTTTTAATTTGGAGAGATAAGTTTTACCAAAAGATAGGTATATTGTGAAATGTGGGCTGCAGTTTAGCTCAGTTGGTAGAGCACCTCCTCTGAACCCACTGAGGACTCGGATTCAATCTCCAGCACCAAAAAAATGAGAGAAGGAACTGGCAATTCATTCCCAAAGCAATCCCAAAACTCAGCCAACGAAAACACCATGAGGGTCATTATGAGTCAGACCCGACTCCACGGCACCTAACAATTGTGAAATGCTAGGACTTCAGAGGTTCTTTTCAAGTCACAATGCAATTGCATTGTTAGAAGAGACTTTAGAACTATCTACTAATGTAATTCTCAAGCTTTAGTTGTGTACAGATTGCTCAGAGTGGTTGTTAGACTGATTCCATCATAAAATTTGAGGTCAGGATGGGTCCAGAGATCTACTTTTTTAACTAAAAAAAAGGATATCCAAGTGTTTTAGTGTAGGTAGACTGTGGATCACATTTTGAAAGAAAACCAGCACCATCATTTTGAAATGGTGAGTAGTTGCTTGACACATTCAGCAGGTAGAAAACTCTGAGGTTATGAGTGATGTTTGGACCTTTTGAGTTTCTGCATTTGGTGTCCCCTAGAAGTATAGATTGTGTGCCTCTGAGGAAGAAATACGTCTAGTTGAAAACTTTGGGTTTTACATACTAAAGTAGGTATTGTCTTAAATTCAGATAGTTTGGTGCCAATCAGATGTTACCTTTTCTTTCAGTATTGCAGTTCTGTTTCTTTGCCATTTAATGCTTATATATTTTTTTCCTTTTTGATAGAAGAGCATTTTTATGCCTTCTAAAGATTATTTTGGACCACAGGGGGTGGCAACTATATGTCAGGGTAAAAATTGCTTCACTGACTTGTCTTAAGGACTTTGTTGGTGGTGTTAGGTGTCATTGAGTTAGGTCTGACTCATAGTGATTCTCATGGGATTTTCAGTGGCTGATTGTTTTAGGATTGCTTCTGGAGTAGATTGTTGTGTTCTTCTCCTGTTAAGAACTTTAGGCTTGAGGAAAACTATAGTATTAGGAAGAGAAGGTATATTAATTACCTACTGCTGTGTAACAGCTTAACACACCACCTTTATCTTAAAATACATGTGGTTTAGGAATCTGGGCATGGCTTAAGCTGCATCTTCTGCTGCTGATGTCACAAGACTGTAACGAAGGTGTTGGCTAAAACTGAATTCTTACCTGGAGCATTGATTGAAGAAATATCCACTTTACCACTCAGGTTTCTTGGCAGTATTTAGTTCCTTTCAGCTGTAGAACTGATAACTTCAGTTTTTGTTTTGTTTCATCTTGAGGCAAGGTTTCATAGCCTGGAACTCTCAGTCCTCCTGCCTTAGCCTCCTGAGTGCTGGGAATGGAGATGTGAGCCACCATGCCGGGTTTAGCTTCAGTTTGTTTGCTGGCCCTTAGGTAGAGGTTACTACCTTCAGCTCCTTTCCACCCTGAGTTGATGAATATGGCTGCTTGTTTCCTTACCAGCAGCAGGAGAAAGACCAACAAAATAGATGCTACCTTCTTTTTGTAGTGGTATCACATAAGTCCTGTACTGACTAGAAACAAACTCAAAGAGACAGGGAATCACATAAGTGTGTAAACACTAGGAATGGGGATTATAAGGACCATGTTGAATTTGACCTCACATGGCATATTAAATATAGTAGATAATTGCTATTATATACTGTATATTATAGCACATGCTTACAAAAGGAAGCATAATGCAGATGTCTTGAAAACTTATTTGCCTCATTTTTAGAATTGAGTTACTTGACCACTAGGTGGTGATATAGTTGTTAGGCATAGACAAGTAATTGCTGCATTTATATAAAGCTCTTTGCTCTAAATCTTTTTAATCAGGACTGGAGAGTGTGGTGCCTGCTGCAGTGTTGAAAATATACCAGAGGGCTGTAATCAAGGAAGAGAAGAATCAAAGGTTTGATATTTTCTAAGGCAAAAAAATTTTCCTATTCTTGGCTTGAAGCATCATAATTTAAAGTAGTTAAGATCAGATGGTCCATTCTAATTATAAGGGGCTGGGAGAGGAGTAGGTCATGTTTTCCTTAGTGGAAGTCCTATTTGAAAATGTAAAATGTGGGCTACATTTTCTCTAAACTTTTATGAAATTTTAGATTTTTTAAAACAGTGAACACTTTAGAAATTTCAGGTTTTATTTTCAAGTTAAAGTAATAATACAAACAAAGTAGTTTGAAATCAGTCTTCTGGTGCCAAGTAAGCTTTATTTTCATTGAAGAATATATCCCTATCCCTATCCTACTCTAAAAAATTAGATGCTAATCCTGATCTTTTTTAGTTGAAGAAACAGGAGAAGTGTTACCATCTGTATAAGTCTAAAATAAAACAGGCTTTAAGTTTGAGGCTAGCTTGATAGGACTGATACTGTTACAACAATCTCTATGTATGCCCTAAATGCTGGTAATTTTGGATCAACATTTAATATGATGAAATTCTAGGAAAGCAGAAGAAAAATGAGAGTTCCTTTGGAAATTGTATCAGAATTTGGCCAAAATAAATGTTGTAGTTATTTATAGGTTATTTTAGGATGCAGAAAAAGTTGTACATATCATGATAACACTGTTGAATATCTGACAATTTTTAATCCTGGTCTGTATTGCATTGATTTATATAGGATGTGTCCTGAGTTGTGGACTGCTCTGAACAATATTTCTTTTGCCATCAAAAACTATTGAGAATTTTTGGATTTTACATTTTTAGTCTCCTGATTTTTATACTACATGGTAAAACTTATTGTGTTATTTTAATAAAGAAGGAAAAGGAGAGGGATATGTACATAGTTTTTAAAAAGAAAACTTTGATTCTTCCTCATAGAAGGAAGACTTAAGCTAAGAATGGTGAGTTTGTAGCGTGATTATTTTTGTTTTGTTATTGTTGTTGTTAGGTGCCATCGAGTGGTGTCCAATTCATAGCCAGCCACATAGGGTTTTCAATGGCTGATCATTTGGGGATTACTTTGGGAGTGGATTGCCACATCCTTCTCCCATTTTTGTGGTGCTGGGGATGAAACCAAGGTCCTCAGAGACTGCAGAGCAGCACTCTACCAACTGATCTAAACCCTTATTTTTGTTTTAGTCTCCAGAAAATCCATCAAAGATGCTCTTCCCCTATAAGGTGCTCAAAGCCCTGGATCCAGAAATCTATCGTAATGTAGAATTTGATGTTTGGTTGGACAGCAGAAAAGGTAATGAAATATCAACAGGATATTTTTGAATCCTGACAGTTGTATGAGAATAATTTTGCAAATTGTTTCTTAGATGTTTTCAATAGATTGTTGTAAAAAGCCATCCTTGTACTTTTCATCTGGCTCCATATGTTTTAAATCTGGAGGAGGAAACAAATAGGCTTCGAAGTAGAGATCTTTTAGAGCTAAATGCTTATCTAGGACTTTAACTTTGCAAAGTCTATATGGGCGATGCCTGTAGATAACATTAAGAGTTCCAGAAGCTTTTAATGACTAGAAACAAGCCAATCTGAAATTTAAGTGCTAAGGCCACCCTGATTGATAAATGAGTAGGTCAGGCCTGTGGACCAGATCTGATCCACCTCCTATTTTTGCTTGGTCTGTGAATTGAGAATGGTCTTTACATTTTTACGTGGCAAAAAAGTTTAAAAGACAGTATATTGTAACACATAAAAATTACATAAAATTCAGTTAACAGTGTTTGTAAATAAAGTTTTACAGTAGAGTTCAGTAGTTTGACAGTGTACGTGTGACCCAGGAATGCTAAAATATTTACTATCTGGATCTTTATAGGAAAAAGTTTACCAACCCTTGAGATAGGTAATTGTTTATCTCTCCTTACAAGATAACTAAATTGATCACACTAGGCCTTAAGGTTCTGCCCTCAAGATATACCGTTAATGTTTCACATTCAACCCCTTAACCTTCAGTGAACATTGTTGGTGTTTAAGTGCCATCGAGTCAGATCTGACTCACAGTGACCCTATGTACAACAGAACAAAACACTATCCAATACTGTGCTGTGCACATGATCTTTTTATGTTTGAGCTCACTGTTGCAGTCACTATGTTCTCATTTTGAGTCATGCCACATCAGCAAAAGGAGGTCTCAGGGACTTTGCTCCATTCCTGTCATTAAGGTCAGCTCTACTCTGAGGAGACAATTCCTCCTCAATCATTTTTTGAATGCCTTCTAACCTGTGGGGCTTATTTCCTGGCACTATATTTGATAGTGCTTCTCTATCAATCATTTTTTGAATGCCTTCTAACCTGTGGGGCTTATTTCCTGGCACTATATTTGATAGTGCTTCTCTACTGTTTATTGGGGTTTTCAATGGCTGTTTCAGGAATGGGGTGTTGGGTCCATTTCCCTAATCTTAGTCTGGAAGCTCAGCTGAAATCTGTCCACCATGGGTGGCCCTGCTGGTATCTGAGATACTAGTGGCATAGGTTTCAGCATTACTGCAACACGCAAGCCTCCCCCCACAGCATGACAAGCTGACAGTCATGTGAGGGTCAGTGAACATAGGTGTATAGTTAATTAGAATAAGATTAAGACCTTGTGTAACATAGTAAGTTGTTTTCAAAAAACAATCCAACTGGAAGAAGGTGACTAATACTGTTTTCAAATTTTTCCTTTTTAGTATTGGACCAGCTCAAAGATTACAAGCTCCTAGTTTCCA
>VMDO01015935.1:0-49528 GCA_007922755.1 Pedetes capensis
CAATGTGACATCTTTGCTTTTCAATACTCTAAAGAGATCTTTTGCCACAGCTTTTCCTAGAGCAATGCGTCTTTGGATTTCTTGACTGCTGCTTCCATGGGTGTTGATTATAGAGCCAAGCAAAGTAAAATCTTGGACAACCTCAATCTTTTCTCCATTTAATGTGAAGTTGCGTGCTGACCCAGTCGTAAGGATTTTTTTTTTTAATGAACCTTTAAAAGCAGAGAAGTCAGAAATAAATAAAACTAATGGATAAAAGCAATTTTCACTAAAGGTGTTTCTTCAGTGTTGTGTGTGGGGTGTGTGTGTGTGTGTGTGTGTGTGTGTGTGTGTGTGTGAGAGAGAGAGAGAGAGAGAGAGAGAGAGAGAGAGAGAAACATTAGGAATGTATTTTGAGCCCCCAAGAGAACTGATTATCTCTAAGAATCTCTCTTTCAACCTTCCCCAACCCCTGCCTTCAAATAAAACATTACTTCTTAGAAAACCGAATGTATTCTCCTTGTTCTTAAAATAGCATTTGAACTGGTCATGGTGCTTCATGCCTATAATCTAAGCACTCAGGAGGCAGAGGCAGGAGGATCATAAATTCAAAGCCAGCCTGGACTATAAAGCAAGAAAAGCCTGTCTCCAAAAAAATAAATAAAGAAAAAGAAAAGAAAAAAAGTAAAAAAAATTAGCACTTGAGCCCTCTTTCCTTTTACACAATGTTTTCTAGCCAACCTCTCCTATTATTTCATGAAGTTTGTGTGGTCTGTTTCTGTACTACATTTACCTGTGTGCTCGTGAATATTTGTGTACATGTATGTGTTTGTGTGTACACATTGTATACACACAAATAAATTTAGGGCTTCTTGGAAGAGATACCCTACCTTCCAGTTTTAGTCTTTAAGTCCTTTAACAAATCTGTACTGAGTTTGTATTAGGAACCAGCAATAATTGTAGTTGTAGGAGATACTATTGTTAGGTGCGGTCGAGTCAGGTCCGACTCAGAGTGACCCTCATGGAGTTTTCAATGGCTGATTGTTTTGGGAATGCTTCAGGAGTGAACTGCCACATCCTTCTCCCATTTCTGTGGTGCTGTGGATCCAACCCTGGTCCTCTGAAAGTGCAGAGCAGTACTCTACCAATTGAGCTAAACCCCAGCCTGCCCGAGATATTATGAAGAGCAAAAAGTCTGGAGCTCATGTTTGACGTGGGAAGGCACACACTAAACAAGTCAAGGGGTGGTGTGGTGATGAAAGCTATGAAGAAAAATAAAGCAGGATGAGCAACAGGAAGTGACCTAGGGTGGAAGGAATGCTGTTTAGTTTTATGTAGAAAATAAATTTTGTTGTATATAATTAAAGTATAAAACATGATATTACAAGGTACATGTAGATAGTAAAAAGGACACTATAGTGAGGCAAATTAACATATCCATCATCTCACAGTTGCTCTTTCTTGTTTTTGTGGCAAGAATAGGTAAAAATCTCATTTAGCATGAATCCCATGTATAGTACAATTTTATTACCTATAGTTGTCATGTTGGACATTAGTTCTCTATACTTGTTCATACTATAATTATGCTTTTTTGTTTCCTGTTTTGTTCTCTGTGCTAGTTTGCCTTTCACTACTGTAACTAAATGCCTGAGAAAAATGAGTTAAAGGAGGAAGAATTTATTTTGGCGTATGGTTTCAGAGCTTCCATTTCATGCTGAGCTGACTCCATTGCTTTTAGGCCTGTGGCGAGACAGAACATCATGGTGGTGGTAGCCTGTAGCAGAGGAGGCTGCCTACCTCCTGGAAGCCAGGAAGGAAAGAGAGGGGAAGGGTCCAGGGACAAGATAGATCCTTCAAAGATGTACCCTCAGCACCTACTTCCTCCAACCAGGCCCCACCTCCTAATAGCCAATTCAGCTATGAACTCATCAATGGATTAATCCTTTGGTAAAGTTAGCCCCTTTATGATCCAGTCACCTCCCAATAGTGCCAGCAGCTGGAGACCAAGCCTTGAATATGTGAGTTTTTGGGGGGGATACTTCATTACCAAACCATATTATTCTGTATGTCAATATATTTGGGGAAATTTTTTTACTGAAACATTATTTTAGATAAGTGGATCAGTGAAAGCCTCTCACTAGGAGACTCATGGAAAAGTGATGCAAGTCATGGAGGGCAGAGTGGCCCAGGCCAAAGGAACAATGAGGTATGAAGTCCATCTGTGTGCAGGAATAACATAGAGGCCAGTGAGCCTGAAGGACCCCTAGTTGGGGAATGGCAGGCAACAAAATCAAAATGGTAAATAGGGGCCAGATCAGATGAAACTTTGTGGGTCAAAGTAAGGATTTCATTTTATTCTGAGGGAAGGGAGAAGCCATTGGAGGGCTTCAAGCAGAGGCAAAACATAACTGCCCTTCTATCTGTCTCCATCCCTTGGGTATTAGGTTCCTTGAAAAAAAAAAAAACAATATTTGTCATTTCTTTTTCTGTTTTCTTTACTATTAAAGCCACTGAAGTCAATTCTAACAGGGAAAAGTTTGCTTCTCAATTACCAAATTCAGTATCTGTTTTCAGTGGTCATCTTTCTGGACCTTGACAATGCCTTTGATGCTGGCCCCCATTTTGAAATTATCTTCATCTATTTATAACCTAGTTCCCACAATTGCTATCTCTTTGGCCCTGGGAAAGTTAATTAATGCCTCTGTTCTTCAGTTTCCTTGTCTATGAAATGGGAAAGTACTTCTCAGGGTCATGGTGAAGATCTTAAGAGATAAGCACTTAGTAAATACTAGCCACACAGTGGCTACAACAATGCTCTTTCAAATAAAAAAGGTCATATGCATGGCACAGTGGTGGGTAGTGTTTTGTTCTGTTATACTTAGGCTCACCATGAGTTGTACCTGACTTGACAGCACCTAACAACCAGAAAGTGATTGTTACCTCCTAAACCTAACCCCTGATTTTACCCCTTTCTCAAACCTGCTCCTCCTCTGTCGGCAGTATCGCTAGCTGCTATAGCTGAATGTGTCCCTTCCAAACATTCAGCTGTTGCCAGCATGACAATATTAAGAGGCAGAGCCTGTAAGAGGGGATTAGTGCAGGAGGATTAGTGCTCCTTCCTTAATGGGATTGTTATTGTTGTTGTTAGGTGCCATTTACTCATAGCGACCCTATGTATACCAGAATGAAACAGTCCTGAACACTATGCCATGCCTGGCACTATGTCAGTGCTTCTCTGCTATTCATTGGGTTTTCAATGGCTGATTATATCAGGAGTGGGCTGCTGGATCCTTCTCCCAAGATGACAGCACCTTGCATTCCCAGGCAATCTCCTATCCAATGCCTAGCCAGACCCAACCCTGCTTAGCTTCCAAGATCTGATGAGATCAGACAGCAGGGTGGTATGGCTGTAGATATTAATGAGAGTAGTAGTGTTGTTGTTGTTGTTGTTAGGTGCTGTTGAGTTGGGTCTGACTCATAGTGACTCTATCTACAACAGAAGGAAGCACTTTCCAACACAATGCCATCCCTGGTACTATGTCAGTGCTTCTCTGCTACTCATAGCATTTTCAATGCAGATTGGGGATTGTTTCAGGAGTGGGTTGGCAGGTCCTTTTTCCACTTTTTGGTGTTGGGGATTGAACCCAGGGCTTCAGAGACTATAGAGCAAGTGCTGTACTAACTGAGCTAAGCCCTAACCCCATTAATGGGATTGTTATTGTTGTTGTTGTTGTTGTTGTTAGGTGCCATCGAGTGGGTCCGACTCATAGCAACCAACTAAGCTAAATTCCAGCCCTGTTAATGGGATTTGTTGTTGTTTTTAGGTGCTGTCAAGTCAAGTATGACTCGTAGTGACCCTATATACAACAATCGAAATTCTCCCTGATTCTATGCCAGGCACACGATCTTATTTATGTTTAAGCCCATTGTTGCAGACAGTGCCAGTCCATCTGGTGGAAGGTTTTCCTTTTTTTCACTGACCTGCCACTCTCCCAAACATGATGTCATTCTCCAGGGACCAGTCCCTACTGACTACGTATCCACAATATGTAAGACAGTCTAGCCATCCTTGCTGCCAAGGAGCACTCTGGTTGCACTTCTTCTAGGACAGATCTGTTGGTTCTTTGTCGGTCCATGGTGTATTCAGTAGATGTCTCCAGCACCATAATTCAAAAGCATCAATTCTTTTCCTGTCTCCCTTGTTCAGTGTCCAGCTTTCATAACCATATGATGCACCTGAAAATAACATGGCATTAATGGGATTGTTGTTGTTGTTAGGTGCCGTCAAGTCGGTATCAGACTCATAGCGACCCTCTGTACAACAGGGGAAACACTATTGTCAGTGCTTCTTTGCTGTTCATAGGGTTTTCAATGGCAGATTGATTTTTGGGAGGGGGTTGCCAGGTCCTTCTCCCAAGCCTACAGCTTCTGGTGTTCCCAGGCAGTCTCCCATCCAAGTACTAACCAGGCCCGACCCTGCTTAGCTTCCGAGATCTGACGGGATCAGATACCACAGGGCTACAACTGCAGGCATTAATGGGATTGTTGTTGTTGTTAGGTGCTGTCGAGTCGGTATCCAACTCATAGTGACCCTCATAGGGTTTTCAATGGCTAACTGTTCCGGGATTGCCTTGGAAGGAGATTGCCAGGTCCTTCTCGCATTTTTGCGGTGTTGGGAATGGAACTCGGGACCTCAGAGACTGCAGTGCAGCGCTCTACCAACTGAGCTAAATCCCAGCCCCTTAATGGGATTAAATGGGAGAAGGACCTGGCAATCCACTCCCAAGGCAATCCCAAACCGGTCAGCCATTGAAAACCCTATGAGGGTCTCTATGAGTCGGATACCAACTCAAGGGCACCTAACAACAACAACAAAATGGGATTAAGACCCTTTAAAAAGAAGCTTCACTCAGCATTCAGCCAGCTTGCCTTTCTCCTCTTCTGCCACACGAGGGCACAGACTTCACCTTCTCTTGCCCTTCTATCCCTGTGGCCCTATGAGGATGAGTATGACTGTCCTCACTGGGCAACAGAAACCATGATCTTGATGGTGGACCTCCCAGCCTCCAGAACCACGACAAATAAATTTCTCTTCTTTGTAAATTACCCTGATTGTGGTATTCTTTTACCACAGCATAAATGTACTAAAACATTGTAATCCAGGAATGTCAGTGTCATCATTGATAATGAAATAAACTTGTACATTTCCCATCTGGGAGCCTCTCCTCAAGTTGTCCCTATTGCTGTCACCTCTTCTCCCTCAGTACACACACAGGGACACACACACCATTTTCCTTGTTCCCCTCTGGCTGTGCTGAATTCTTCAACTAGCACTTCACTGCTCTTTGCAAATTTTGCTTATTAGGAGTGTTACTGCCTCTGGTCTCCAATAGTCACAAAACAACACTAGCAATAAATGCAACTGTTTCTTCTGCCAGCATATGTGGAGAGCATTTTAAATGCTCCTACCCATTATCTCATTGGATACTCAAAACATCCTTATTAAGTGGGTATTATTATTATTATTATTATTATTATTCTATCTGATAAATAAAGCAATTGAAACTCTGAGGATTTAAGTAATACAGAAAAAGGTTACCCCCTAATCAGTGGTAGGTCTAGAATTTGAACCCAGATCCAGTTGATGTGTGAAGCTTCTTTGAACTATGCTATTGTTATACCCTGAAATGGGCTTATCGTGGTGAATTCTATTAAGAGAATTACTTAGTATTTTGAACTTCTGATGACCTTCTATTAGATACAGGATTAGTCAGTGTTCCTTAGTTTGGTATGAAAGACCCTTCCCATTTGATGCTAACTCATCCTTTTAAAATTTGGTTTATTTATGTATTTATTTTTATACATGTTTAATTTGGTTATATTTGCAGTTTATTGTACTTTCTTTGTGTCATGCACTTTCTGTTTTGCTCTAGACTCTTTTCTTTCTCTTCTTTCTCAACACACACACACATACACACACAATTATTTTCATCTATGTATGAGTTGTCTGCAGCCATAGCACTGTGATGTCAGATTTTGGAAGCTAAGCAGGGTCAGGCCTGGTTAGTATTTGGATGGGAGATCACCTGGGAACACCAGGTGCCATAGGCTTGGGAGAAGGACCCAGCAACCCACTCCCAAAAATCAATCCGCTGTTGAGAATCCTATGAATACCAGAGAACCAACTACAATAGGATTTCACCTGTTGAACGTAGGGTTGCTATGAGTCAGATACCGACTCGATGGCACTTAACAACAACAACAACAACAACAACAACAATGTACAAGTTATTCCTCAACTTTCTGCATGTTCATACAAACCTATACAAGTATAAATATACAAGTAGTTTGTGTTTGTAGCCTTGGAAAATCTATATGCCTGTATTAGAGTTCTCCAGAAACACAGAGTCAACAGATTACATATATATATATATATATATATATATATATATATATATATATATATAATATATATATATATAACATATATATATATATATGTAGAGAGAGAGAGAGAGCAAGAAAGACATACAGTGAAAGACAGAGACAGAGAGACAGAAGGGGAGAAAGATTTTGAAGAGTTACCTTGTCTGATTGTGGTGTCTAACAAGTCCAAAAGCTATAGTGTTTAATTCACGTAGAATTTATTTTTGTATTTCATATGGGATGAAGTCCAAATTTTTCTCACGATGACTAGTCAACAGTGCCAGAAACATTTATTAAACTTTACCAAATTTTAATTTAGAAAAGACTTAATAAGCCATCCTTCCTTCTATAAATTAAAAGAATATTTTATGACATGTCAATTTCACAGCAATACTTAGATCATTTTCTGGATTCTCTGCTGATCTACTGTATTTGTCTCTGCATGTGCTGGTTTGATTAAAGAAACGTTACTATAAATTTTTTTTTTTTTTGCTGTCAGAAAAAAATTTATTATAGTATTTTTGTTATTTCTTGTGGTTTGAAAATCCAGATTTACATTCATTTGCATAGTTGATGAGACTATAAATTGGCATAAATTTCTAGAAGGCAATTTGGCAACATATATCAAAAATCTGAAGAATGTTCATCCTTATGACCTGGTACTTTTCTTTTCTCTCTCTCTCTTTTTTTTTGTAGTTTATGAATACATGTTAGTGGGATATAGAGTAATAAGTCATTTGATATATCCATTATAAAACTATTAAATCACTTTTTAAACATTTTATAAAATGGAATAAAAAGAAGAAAAAAAAGAAATTCATAGTTGCATCCTGTTTTTTATGTTTTTTTCTCTTCTTTACTCCTCTATATGGTTCCCCTTTCCTCTCTCCTACTCCATCATCCACTCCCTCCCACTAGTCCCGTCCCCTCTCATATTGGGTCCACTTGTATTTCCCATTTTTAGATAAGTATGATTGTGTATATATATATATGCATGTATGTATAAATTTTTTCTCTTAAGGAATATTTAGCTCCCACATATAAGTGAAAATATGTGGTATTTTTCTTTTTAAGTCTGCATTATTTTCCTTAAAATGATACTCTCCAGTTCCATCCACTTTGGTGCAGACAACAAAAGTTCATTCTTTATTGCTGAATAGTATTCCATTGTGTATATATACCACAGTTTTTTAACTTAATCCTCTTTTGATGGACATCTGGGTTGATCCCATACCCTTACAATTGTGAAGAGACTACATTAAATATGGAAGTGCAGATGTCTCTGTGGTTTGATGATTTATCTTCCTTTGGGTATATTCCTAGAAGTGGCACTCCTGGGTCATATGGTAGTTCTATTTTTAATTTTCTAAGCTACCTCCATATTGATATCCAAAGTGGCTGAACTAATTTACAGTCTCACTTGCAGTGTAAAAGGTTTCCTTTTTCTCTACATCCTCACCAGCATTTGTTGTTATTTGTTTTATTAATCTTGGCCATTCTTACTGGAGTGAGATGGACTCTCAGTGTTGTTTTGGTTTGCATTTCCCTAATGAGTAGGGTTATAGAGCATTTTTTCATGTCTTTATTGGTCATTTGCCGGTAGTGGTGGCACACACCAGTGAATGAGGAGGATAAGGCAGGAGGATCGTGAGTTCGAGGCCAGCTTGGGCTACACATTTTTCAACCACCACTGAGCTACATCTCCAATCTCTTTGGGCTGGGATTTAGCTCAGTTGGTAGGGCGCTGCACTGCAGTCTCTGAGGTCCTGAGTTCAATTCCCAGCACCCGAAAAAATGGGAGAAGGACCTGGCAATCCACTCCCCAGGCAATCCTGAAACAGCTAGCCATTGAAAACCCTATGAGGGTCACTATGAGTCGGATACTGACTCGATGGTACCTAACAACAACAACATTGGTCATTTGTATTTTTTCTTTTGAGAATTGTCCAGTTCCATCACCCACTTATTTATTGGATTGTTACTTTGGTGTTTGATTTCCTAAGTTCTTTGTATATTCTAGAAATTAGTCCTCTGTCCGAGGTGTAGCATGCAAAGGTTTTTTCCCATTCTATAGACGCTCCCTTTATTCTATTATTGTGTTTGCTGTATAGAAACTTTTTAGTGTTATGTAATCCCACTTCTCGATTCTTGGTGCAGTTTCCTGGGCAATTGGAGTCTTGTTAAGGAAGTACTCGCCTGTGCCTAGTGTTGGAGCATGTTCCCTATCTTTTCTTCTAGTAGTTTTAAGGAGAAACCTTAAAATAAGTTTTATGGATAGTAACACATTCTCTCTTACATTTTGGGAGAACTTATTCTTGCATGCAAACACCATATTATTTTCTTGCAGTTCCAAAAGTAAAATAAATAAAATAACCTCTATTGTGCCAAAGCAAACACACAACCCTCTAGGATTCTACTTGTAATTGCTTTATATTACATGTTATTTAAGGGAGACACATTGCTGCCTTTCTGATATTAAATCTTCCCATCTCAATAGAAGTTGCTTATTTGCTGAACAACTATCATAATATGAGTGTTTCAAGTATATCAAACCTCAAGGAGAGCTCTTGAGCTGGGTCTGGACAATTCTATTATACTGATTAAAAAGCACTAAAATAAAAGTAGATGAAAAATTAATAAAAGGAAATTTTATATTTCAGCATGTTGCTTTCTTTCCTAGATAAAACATACTCTTTCTTGTAGGTATACCACCCTTTATCATTTCAAAGAGCAAGGGACTCCCTCTCTGATGGGAGCCCCGCTACTTAGGGGTGTGGATTTCATCTTGCTGGTTTCTTGGGGATGGCTATGCCCTTGCCCCAGGCCTGAGCATACCTTGAACTCTCTCCAGGCTTTGGAGGGAAAGTGCCATGCCACATTCTCAGTTGCTTTTCTCCCTCGCCCACCTAGTCATGTGATATTCCTGGCCTGGCAACAGTATTTTCAGGTCCTTGTGTTCTGTGGACCCTAAAGCCTCATGCCACCCTGGAGGTGACAGCAGCAAGCCTGGCATTACAGAACTTTGTCCTTGGTGTCATACCAGGGTTCCCTTGGATGTGTTTCCTCCTTTCCCTTAGCTCAGGACCGTTTGTGTCTGTGCTGCTTTTTCCCTTTCTCAACCCACGCCATACTCCTGACCACATGGTTTTCTCTGTTGCTGGGAAAGCAGCCCAGATGTACGGCTGCTCAGCTAAGCCAGGTTTGGCTTTACAGATTGGAGGACAGACCAGCAAACAGGCTGAGCAGAGCCTCTGCAAAGATTGCCCTGACCCAAGGGTACGGTGACCCTCAATTCACTGCTCACATTGTGCCCATGGCTCAAGGAAGAATGGGCAAGGAATGGATTCACCCAAATCTCTGTCCTTGCCTGAAGAACTCTTTGTATGGAGATTTTTTTATTTTTCATGTTTAAATTTTTTTTCCTCCATCTATTGCCAAAACAGAATTCTTCTGGCTGTCTGCCTGGGTCAAGATGCAGTGGTATAGTGGTTAGTTCCTTGTCCTGTTTCAAAGCTGACATTTTTGAACATCTGCAGCCTAGATATAGAGCAAATAAAAGGCTGTCAATTCACTCAGGGAAAAGATTCTTCATTTCTCTTGTAACTTACATCTAAGACACATGGCAGGGCCTGAGCTGTCTATCTGTCCTTATTAACAAGAGTCTCCAGCTCTGAGGCCTGCTACACTGTCAGAATATTTATTGATTGTAATGGTTAATAAAATGTTATCATTTGATATCACAAGTTGCGGCTACACTTTCTGTGCATATTTTTGAATAATAATTGAAAAAGTATCTTCCCTATGGAAAAACTAGAATATCTTTTATAAAAATAGGTCTATTCTAATGTCAATTTTCTGCCTGAATAAAAGTGAATGAATATTAAACGTTGCTGCAGGCAGTCTTGTCATTGGAATTAAAGATTCTCTGCTATAATAAATAATTTTATAAAAACACAGATTTTTTTCCTAAGCAATGGTAAGCCCAATTTTTTTTGATAACTGTATTTTCAGTCCAGGGTACATATATTTGCAGCATAATGTGTGAACATGAAATGTTGGTTTTAGAATAAGTCTCATATATTTTGAAAAAGCAGTACAGCCACCTACCTGTTAAAAGTGGTCCAGTGGCTAAATGAGGCATAGATGACTCCTCCTAGTGGGAAGATGGCATATGTCTTAGAGGAAAAGTGAGTCACAGTCAGCACTACTAAATGGTTATTCACTTGAATAACATATTAGCCTGTGCTGAAGAAAATGCAATGTGTCCTATAGAAGGAGCTCTGGACTCTAGTCAGCTGACTTGGTTTCAAGTGGGTGGCCGTGCCGCTACTTGCTAGCTGTGGGACATTGAACAATTTATTTATGCTCTCTGAGCTTCGCATTTATCAATCACTAAGAGGAAGGATCAGGCTAGATGGGAGTTCAAACCTGCGGGACTTCACATACTGGCATGTCTCTGTTGGTTGTGAGGTAAGTAATTTATTGCTGCTAGAAACAAAGTCCTGACATTGGTAAACAATTTATGGTTGGACCACAGAGAAGTTTAGATCTGTGCTGTCAGTTTTTACCAGTTCACCTTCTGATGTGGTTTTCTATGGCGTGGGGTGAGGGAAGAAAGAAAGAATGTGAGTTATAGGTACTATACTGGTTGCAACATCAAATTATGTTTAGTATATACTAAAAAAGGAACTGGGGTTTAGCTCAACTGGTAGAGTGCTGCTCTGTGCTCTCTGAAGCCCTGGGTTTGATTCCTAGCACTGCAAAAATGGGAGAAGGACCTGGCAGCCCACTCCCAAAACAATCCCTAAAGCAATCAGCCATTGAAAAACATGAATAGCAGAGAAGCACCAAGTGCTGGGCATGGCACAGTGTCAGGGAGTGTTTTATCTGATGAACTTAGGGTCACTATGCGTTGGACCCAACTTGACAGCACCTAACAACAATGTGGACTAAAAACCACAGTCACAAATAATGTTCTTTATAAATAAAACAATTACCACTGCAACCAATAATTTCAAAGGACCAATTTCATTATTTAAGTGCCTGTAAAATGTTTTTTTATGGATACTGTTTTCAATACATTTCTGGCTATTTGCCTTGCTTCCAAACAAATGTTTGTTAATATTTGTTGCTATCTGGGCTCACCCTGAAGAAGGAATTATTCCTTAAATATGGCTTAGCATATACGAACTGCTAGGCTGAAGTTCTAGTTAACTCCCCTGGGCCAGAAGGGATGCAATAATAAGTGAGAGTCCTCACACATCCAGAAGGAGGTGGCTGCAGGTTAGACAACAGCTATATCAAGGGGTAGGAGCGTGTCCAGAGGTGGAAGCTTCTCCCCAGTGTTTCTGCTATTCTTCTGATTTTGTTTTTGCTGCTCACTGCTTAGCTGTGGAGACTGTGATTTCCTGGAGTTTGAGGATTTTGACTTTCAAATCTCATATTTTCATATTCTGGATCTTCTTTGCCTCAAGGCATCTTTAAAAAGGTACAAAATATTGAGTTAAGCCATAACAAATCCCTGCCTTTTGCTCTTACCACCAAATACACACACCAGCAGGTAGTTCAGGCAACAGGAAGTGCGGCAGTTGATTATAGCCAGGCCAGTGAGGACTCAGCCCATTTCTGGTTAGGGCTTATTTATTGCTTGCTTTGTACCGTGCAAGGACTAAATTTTATGTGCATTTATTTGCTTCTCATGATAACTCTATGAGGCAGGTGATATTAGTATCTGCATCTTATAAGTAAGAATACCGAAGAGCAGAGAAATGAAGTAACTCACTCAACTGGGAGCAGTTGGCTGAGATTCACACTCTAGCCTGGCTCCAAAATCTAGGCTTTGATCAGTCTTCTATGCCATGTCATCTGTACCCTATGTTAATTAAGCTTGTGACAGTTACTTTCATGTAACTGTCCTCGGCAGTAGCTTTTTTTTTTTTCTTTTTTTTTTTTTTTTGTGGTACTGGGGGTTGAACCCAGGGCCTCACACCTGCATGCTCTGCAAGTGCTGGACCACTGAGCTGCACCTTCAGCCCATTTTTTTTACTTTTTGAGACAGGGTCTCGCTAAGTTATGCAGACTGCCTCTGATCTCAAACTTGCCATCCTGCTACCTCTGCCTCTGGAGCCGCTGGGATTACAGGCGTGCGCCACTGCCCCTGTCTGGCAGTAGCTTTTCTTAACCCAGGGGGTGTATTTGAGGAAAACAAAGATCCGTGCAATGAAATAAATGACTACGATCACATGGCTGGAAATATTGATGGGCACTGATGCAGCCAGAATTTGAACCTAGGTCCCTTTGACAATCAAACCATGTACTTTCCTCTGTTACATATTGTTTTCTCTATAGTTAAGGAGTCTGATGCCAATGAATGTGAAATGCCCCTGGAATCTTTTTCCTGAAAAGATCATTTGTCCTATTTAGAGTTTTCATGTATAGTGGAGAATCCTTTTCTATTTGCTTATCTTTATGATTTCACCAAGCTCTGGGTTTTGAACACCTGCAAAAGACTCACTTGCACTCCAGTTTGGAGTATATGTTCCAAACAGAAGAGGCTGGCTGTCTCTAGCTTCCCTAGCTCCACTGAGGGGCCCATGACTGTTGGTCCTCAGGCCATGCCCCTAGGGTCCGGAGACAATCAGGACCAAGCCTGACAGCTATGTGGTCTTCCTGCCCACCAGTGGGTTGGTTGTAGACTTGCTCTTGCTGACCTAAGGCAGTGATACAAGCTACAGCTTCATTCCCAGCCCCTAACTGGATCCGGCACAAGACTAAAGTTCTGCCCTAGTTTTCAGTTTTTAATGGAGCTTCTGATGGAGCGGAGATCTTGCTCTTTGAAAAAGCCATCGGCACAGTTCATTTCCTCTCCTTTGAACGTGACTCTAGCACTTAGTCTTAATACTTGGCTAAGTTGAGCCAAAACATCTTCCCCTTCTACTTCCCACCCCCTGAAATTGATCAATTACAACTCAGCATGACCTTCTAAGTGTGGGGATTTGGGTGACATGTCAATTATCTCTCCTTCAGTGGTGCTGTCTTTTCAAGCCTCTAACCCTATCCTCAGGCTGTTGTAAAGATTCAATAACTACTGTGAAAACTCAGCATCAATCAATAAACACCGCTGATAACAGCCATACCACTGTGGCATACAATTCTGTCAGATTTCAGAAGCTAAGCAGGATCGTTAGTACTTGTATGGGAGACCTCCTGGAAACACCAGGTGTTGTAGGCTTGGGAGAAGGACCTGGCAACCCACTCCTCAAAAAAACAAAACAAAACAAAACAAAACAAATCAGCCATGGAAACCCCTATGGATAGCAGAGAAGCACTGACAATAGTGTTTTGCCTGTTGTATGTAGTGTTGCTATGCATTGGACACTGACCCAGTGACACTAACAAGAACAACAACAATAGCATCAAAAGTAGTGGTAGCAGCATTACCAACATGTCAACTTAAATTTCCCATTCAAAATAGCAGGCATTGAATATCATCAACATACCAAGCACTGTGCTAGGCACCAGGGATCAACAACAATGAGTCTTGTATAACATCCACAGATACCGGCAGACTGGTTCTTGCCTGCAGAAACACATTCCTCTCCAAGTCTCCAATTTTACTCAATGCTCAAGTAACCTACATGTTTCCAGATTTTTATATGACACATGTGCATCAAATCCACAGAGCTCCAAAATTTAACTCAGAAGACTTCCTGCAACTCTTTGTCATCCGAAATTGTTGAAGCAGCAGAATGAAACCAGGCAGCCTGGGAAATGTAAGATGAGCCTATGTAAGCGAACACTGTCACCTTCCAAAGGTCAAAGGCTTCAGGCATATGAAAGGAAGAGGTGAACCTTTATAGGACAAATAGATTTCCAAATGCTAAGGAAAATAAGAAAATGAAAGAAGTTTATATATTACTTATAAGTCTCATTCTCAACTTTTAGGAGAAAGATGTGCTTTTAGCTTCTCAAAAGCAGAGGGAGCTAGAGGGGCTGAGTGTGCAGGTCACACCTCCGGGACATCCCTGCAAAGACAATTGCCTTAGCCTTGCCACGGCTGTAAAGAGCTTCATTTACCACTGTCAAAATATTTCCACTGGCTGGTGTTCACATTAAGGGAAACAATTAGCCAGTTAATTAACTGTATTTTTCCCTTGCTTTTCTATTTTCAAAGCTACTTTGCCTGGTCAGTAGACTATACATTTTCATGTGCTCACTGAACTTGCTTCCAGGGTTTGAAACACAGGTTTATGAAGATAATATTTCAAAGCCAGGTGTGGTTGCTGTAATCCCAGAATTTGAGAAGCTAAAGCAGGAGGGTCACAAGTTTGAGGCCAGAACACATAGGGAGAACCTGTCCCCCCCCCCCAAAAAAAAAACAAACACAAATTTCAGAAAAACCAGCCAACTAAGGATTTAATTTCTCATGACAGTGATCAGAGAAAGACCTTTACACATTTATAGACACTTAATTTTTAGAATAGAGAAACGGAGCTATATTTTCCATTGTTCTTCTTGGAGTTTGTCATTAACTGACATCAGTATCTCTCTCTCTCTCTCTCTCTCTCTCTCTCTCACACACACACACACACACACACACACACACACACACACACACACAATATCAAATAGTAAGTAGCAGCTTACAGTTTAGAGGTCTGGTTTCCAGGATTTTCAAGATGAAATAAATCCAGAGTAGACAAGTAAACAGCCTGGAATGAAGTTCTGAGAAGTAACAAAAGTTGTTATAAAGGCTCTGCATTTTACTCAGAAATGCAGAGCCTCTACATGGCTAGAATGTGTGTAAAAAATAAGAACCAAATTGTTGCTGTTGTCGCTAGGTGGCATTGAGTTGAGTCCGACTCATAGCAACCCTATATACAACAGGGGAAACACTCCCTGACACTGTGCCAGGCCAGGCACTATTGTCAGTGGTTCTCTGCTATTCATAGGGTTTTCAGTGGTTGGTTGTTTCAGGATTGGGCTGCCAAGTCTTTCTCCCTGGTATCAAATTAGAAGCAGGATACTTTAATAATGGAAATAGGGGTCAGAACAACACATGATAAGGAAATAATCTAGGGGCATTAAGTATAGGGACAAATAACTTTCTATAACTTAATATGCTTTCTGAGCACCACAACTCTTAAATAAAATACATACTACTCATACTTTTAATTCCATCTTCTCAAGAAAAAAAGTCAAATTATGTTTAGTACATACCAAAAAAAAAAAAAAAAACCAAACCAAAAACAAACAACAACAAAACAAGAAAACCAGCGTCATGATTAGTATTTTCTTTTTGAGGCAGAATCTTGCTAGGTGGCCAAGGTTGGCCTCCATCTTGTTATCCTCTTGCTTCAGCCTCCTGAATGCTGGGATTACAGGTATACACAACCATTCCTGGCACGATTAATGTTCTTTACCAATAATTCAATTAAAATGATATTTTTCTGAAAAATGACGCTTAAAGGAATATAACTCATCTTAAAATGGGTTTTATGTGTAATCTTTTCTCCAGAGATGCTAGGTGAAGTATTACTGTATATCATTGAACATGTTTCATCCTCCCTTACTTGTAAGTTAAATATTGTACCCCCTATTTTAAGACGGGAAAATGACTCATAGTGAGGTGAATGGATGTAAGCAATATGTACATTTTTTAAGGCCAACACAAGACCCTGTTATCTCTGCTGTCACCGATTTTGTCCTCTGCAAATTTAGTTGAAGAGATAACAAGAGGAGACCCGCTGCTACTTTCTCCTTGGTCCTCTGACCATTATCTCCTTCCCTCTAGCCCCAGATTTCTCAGAATGGAACTGAAAAAGCTCTCTTCATTTTAGATAGATGCAGATTACAAAATTTCAATCTTTCACTGTTGTAAGACAAGAAAACGTAATCACACATGCTGTATAACAAGGCATCCCAGTTATGTGGACCTGTACTATACAACTCAATTCAATTTTGCATATGGTAGCAGTGAAATAACATGGCACCTGTCACTAATTGAGTGCCTGACCTATTCTTAGCATTGTACTTTACAAGGGAAAACATATCTAATATGTACTTTAGATCTGGGGTTTAGCTCATCTGGTAGTGTGCTTGCTCTGCATGCTCTGAGGCCCTAGGTTAGATCCCCAGCACTGCAAAAATGGGAGAAGGACCCAGCAGCCCACTCCCAAAACAATCAGCCATTGAAAAACCTATAAATAGCAGAGAAGCACTGACGTAGTGCTGGGCATGACACAGGGTCAGGGAGTGTTTCATTCTGTTGTACACAGGGTCAAGATGTGTTGGACTTGATGGCACCTAACAACAATAATGTGCACATTGCATACATGATAAGACCATATGTGCCATTTTATGGGGTCATTCCTTTAGTTTATCCAACCTGGTTTCTGTTTGATGTTAACCAAGTCACATTTTGTTTTCATCCTGACAGTCCCTCGTCACGGTTAGTTATGGCACCACAAGCCCTCCGCTGCTGCCATTCTATTGTGCGTCATCATGGATTTGTCTAGTACTCTGTTCTTGAATGGTATGATGATGTTCACCTCTTGACACATTTTCTGTTTTCTGAGCAAAGCTGTCAGTTCCTTCTGTTTATACTCTAAATTCTCTCTGTCTTGCTGTGCTCTCGCTCTCTCTCACTCATCCTCTCTCACTCTCAGCTGGCAGGGGCTACCCCTTCGTGACTTACAGCTCACAAGGTCGAGTGACCAGAATCCTGCCTCTGCCGCTAGCACCCTCTGAGACCGTGACTTGCTCGCCCAACATCCCTAGACTTCAGTTTCCTCACCACTAGGCAGAGGGGCTCCTAAGGTCTCTAATGTACCATCCACCTCTGAAATTCAATTATTTTGTGATCCAATTCTGTATCCTTCATGATTCCACTACCTTTGCTCAGGTATCCTTAATCTAAAACATTGCTGTAATTATATAATCATTCAGAGATTTTTTTCCGCCAGTACTGGGGTGGCGGACAAGCCCAGGGCCTCATGCATGCTATGCAAATGCTCTGAAATGGAGCTGTAACCTCAGCCCCTTTGTTATGTTTTATTTGGGAACAGGATGTCATTAAATTGTGCAGGCTGCCTCTGGCCTTGAATTCATGATCCTCCTGCCTCCTCCTCCCCAATCACTGGAATTACAGGTGTACACCATGGTGCCTGACCACATTTGGAGATATTTTTTAAGTCACCAGATGCAGGGCCCTGACTCCAGGCCAATTAAATCTGAAAGTGGAGTCCAAATATTTTTTAAATCTCTCTGGTTGATTCTCATGTGCAGCTAGAATTGAGAACTACTGGTCTTTCCTCAAGACTTTGGCAGCTCTACTGGTTGCTATTACAAATAATCAGATAGAAGGAAAAGGGAAATACACTCTAAGATTGCTATTTATAGACAAACCTCAGAGGAGATAGCACTGTGCTTTAGGAAAATATTATGAAGGAGGTATTTTATTGTCTCTGATTGTGTCCCGGGTATGGCTGGTTGAATTCTGTGCTACTCAAGAAAAAGAATGATTGGTCTCTGTTTGAACCACAGTTTCATATTGTTGTAAGTTTTCCCCATGAACATGCACTCCAGTTTTGTTATGCATGGTGGTGAATATAGAGCTTTATGATCATGCTTTAGGATCAGTATTGTCGTACGGCTCATGCACGCATATGTAATTCTGACCTACCATCCCATGTTGCCTCCCCTGTCATTCATTCCGCTTCCTTGGAAAGCCATCTTGCAGCAGTTGAATTGGAATCCACAATTCAGTGCTTTTATTTTATTTTATCTTATTTTTCTTGACTATGAAAGTCTTACCTTTCTTTCAATAGAAAAGTTTAGATTTAAAGCATTATATGGTTAGGGTTAAGTCTGCCATGAAATTTCTACAACTGTTTTTGATGACAACTCTATAGGATAAGTTATGACCGGTTAGGTTTGGCATGAGAGGCAGCCAGTGCTAAAGAGCACTGGCTTCTGAGTACTTAATTTGGAAGTGAGCCCTCAGTGTACCTCTAAGAGATTTTCTCCTGCTAACTTTATTTTTAACCTTTAAAAGTTCATCATTTTAAAAACTAGAATGAGGAAATGTGACAATATCATTTCTCAGGTCCCATTTAGCCAAAAGTTTCTATAGTTTTAAGCTTATATGCCACTAGCTGCTTTTTCTTTGACTAACAAAGGACTACCTGCCCCATTTTCCTGTTTAAAGAATACTGAACTTTCTAAGACTTTTGACAGTGTGTTCATCTGTCAGACGGAGCATCCATGGGCCTCCTCACAGCAGGAAAAGACTAAAGGGCCTAAAGTACCAGCCATATGACCACATTCTGTTTGAGTGTTGACTTTAATTTCGTACTGTCTTTCCTATCTGTAGGCGGAAAATTTGTTCTTTATAAGTCCTGACGTGTGAATATCTATTCATTTACTTTTCTAGGTCTATTCACTTGGACCCTCAGTGTAACATCTTCCATCCATGAGCAAAACTCTTTCCCCAGCAAGAAATATTGAATATGGGGTGAGTGAAACAGCTCCATAATCCACATGTTTGTATTAACAGTGTGTCTGCTTTGGAATCTCAGAAGTTAATATATTTTCCTTTAAGTAATTACAGTTTCCCTACGAGAATATTTATAGGTTTCCATATGCCATATATCTATTGCAATGTCAGATATGCACGCTTGTGACTTTAACAATCAAAAAGCTAATTCCCTTTGATGGCTTCTGAATAAATGTTCACTCTCCCAGGCTTTAACATTAGATATAATTGATGCTTGAATATAAAGTAGGCTTTTAAAAATCTATCGTCTTAGTTGGGTAGCATCTGTTTTGTTATATTCCAGACACAGGTATATAAAAGATTCATATTGTGATGCTGATACTCTTGATGGTGTAGTTTATGGACACAGCAAAAATCCTGATTTGCAGTTACATCAGGGTGGTGGTTTTGCATTGTTTCCTGTCAGGCTTCCGCTGAGGCACCATGGGAGCCAGTTTTTCTGGGGGCCCACAGTGCAGCTGCACCAACAACCACTACAGAGAAGTTACTGGGTAACACAAATGCATATTGTCACAATAAGGAGGCACTAATGCCCTCTTACTTTTTTCCTCCCCAGCAGAAAGGGTCTAAAACAAGATCGATTTAGCACAAGATAATGAGTCAGGTCATGGCAAGATAAAATGATGTCTATTGAAATGACTTGCTGTTCACTCTGCACTTTAGGAGGAGGCACTTAGGCACAAAATGTTATTTAAACCATACTTTCAGACGGTGGATAGTATCAAACGGTATTCCAACTGCTGCTTTGGCTAGCTCTCCCTTCTTGCTTAAAATGATCAGACTGTTTGTCTTCACTCATTTACATAATCTTGTTTCCTGAGGGATTTGTTAGGTAGGATACAAAAGATCCAGGCATTTAGTGAGTAAATACTTAGTGAGCATCTACTTTGCTCATGTGGTAGGTTCTATTTCAGATGTGAGGCCCTCTTGAGCCTGCACTCAAAGGGAGAGACAGAATTAATAGACAAAGAAGTGGGGCTGAGGGGGTAGCTAAGTGGTAGAGCACTTGACTAGCATGTGGAAGGTCCTAGGTTCACTCCAGTACTACAAAAAAAAAAGGGGGTCAGAAGGTGGTAAATGCAATGAAATAAAGAAATTCAGGAAGGGAGACAAGGCATTCAGTGGTCAGATGTTATTTTAAATAGGGTACTCAGAGAAAAATTCACTGAGTGGATAATATTTGGGCAATGAATTAATAGAACTAAGGAGCAAACGGCTGGGATTTAGCTCAGTTGGTAGAGCACTGCGCTGCAGTCTCTGAGATCCCAAGTTCAATTCCCAGCACCACAGAAATGGGAGAAGGGCCTGGCAATCCACTCCCAAGGCAATCCCAAAACAGCCATTGAAAACCCTATGAGGGTCGCTGTGAGTCGGACACCTAACAACAACAACAACAAGGAGCAAACAGTGTGTCTGTGTGGGAAAAGTGATGCAGTTTTGGTTATAGCAGGGGTATGGAGTGTTGAGAGGTTCTTATACTATTTTGGTGGTAGAAATGGCAGTTTCCTTCTTCCAGATTGGGTGTGGGGGTACAAATAAAAAATGATCAGGAAGTCTCCAAAGTCTTTGGCTTGCACAAATGAAAGATGGAGCTGTCTTCTACTGGTGCAAGGAAGACTTCAAAATCAAGTTTGGAGAGGGTAGAATTAGTGATACTTTTTGAGAGCTATGACATTTGAGAAGTTGATTAGGCATCCAAATGTAGAAGTCGAGTGGGTAGTTGGGTATTCAAGTCTGAAGTTCAGGGGCAAGATCTGTGATGAAGATGCACATTTGAGGGTATCAGTTCTTAGATGGCATTCAAGGCTGAGGCTGGATGAGAACATTGAAGACAGTAATTCTCTTTAGAAATTCTTGAATTGGAATGGGGTAGATCCCATGCTTTTGTAAATTATTTTTTAAATTTTTATTGGTAATTTTTAATGTACAATTTAATGGGTCTTATTATGGCATTTCAAGCTGGGACTTAGCTCAGTTGCCAGAGTACTGCTCTGCAGTCTCTGAAGTCATGGGCTCAATTCCCAGCATTGCAAAAATTGGAGAAGGACGTGGCAATCCACTCCCAGGGCAATCCCCATACAATCAGCCATTGAAAACCCCATGAGGGTTGCTGTGATTTGGACATGACTCCACAGCACCTAACAACAATAATTATGACATTTCCACACATGCATTTGATTGTGCATTGCTTATTTCACTTCAGCTTTACCCTCATATGACTCACCTTCCCCATCCTCTTCCAGCTCACCTGTGGTCTTCCCTCTACTTGCATGTCTTTTTTGTGAATATATCTGTCTATATACATACATCCCGATTTTGCCTTAAGGGCAACATACATAATATATCCTTTTTTTAACTTCACAAAATAATTCATATGTGCAACATAAATTAAGTACGTTTGCCTTGAGAGTGAGTGTGGCATGGTGAAAGATGAACAGAAGTCATAAGACAGAGTCTAGGGAATGCTAGAGGTCAAGGAGATGAGGAAGAAACAGCCCAGAAAAGGAGCTACTATGAGACAGAAGAAAAATAAGGAGAGCAAGAGGTTCTGAAAGCCAAGTGTGACTCATTAAGGAGTATGGGGTGCTTAACTATGTTAAGTGTCAAAAACAGGTCTAGTCAATGAAGACTGAGAATGTGTCATTGGATTTAGCCGTGTGAGCCCTCTGGTGGCTATTACAAAAGCTGAATCAGTGGCTCAGCAGGATGGTGGCTTGATTGGAGTGGATTCAAGAGAGAATGTGAGGAGAACGATTGCAGCTTGTCTTTATAAGTCCCTTCTTTTGATGGTCTTCTCTATAAAAGGAAACAGAGCAATGGGAGGTAACTGGAGTGGGAGATAGGGATGACACTTTGATTTTTTTTAAGGTGAGGAAAATAGCCAGGCATCATAGTGCATGCCTGTAGTTCTAGCAACCCAAGAGGCTGAGGCATAGGGATCACCAGTTCAAGGCTAGAGGCAGCCTGCACAACTTAGTGAGATCTTGTCTCAAAATAAAAAATAAAAAAGTGAGGCTGAGTATGTTGCTCAGTGGTACAGCACTTGCCTAGTGTAAGAGGTTGAGTTTAAACCCCCAGTCCTGAAAAAAAGAGAAAAAGAAAATTGTTGTGCATTTGTGTGCTCCTGCAGGATCCAATATAGGGGGAAATGATAATAGAGGAGAAAGAAGGGAGAATTGATGGGACGATTGCATTGAGTAGGGGAAAGGGGAACGTGTACAATAGTGGGTGACCCTGTTTTGGGGCATGGCCAGTTCCACAATTGCAGGAGAGAAGGTTTGAGTAAGTGGACCATTTGCAGGCAGGTCAATGCTTGTAGCGGGTGCTGGAGGATGTTCTCTCATGACTGCATCTGTTTTCTCAGGGAAACAAGAAGCAGGGTCTGAAGTCAGGAGAGGGGTTGGGAATGAGGAATTAGAGGCATGAGGACAGAGCAAAGTATAGAATACATGGCTGTAATGTGGATGTTGAATGTGGTCGCTGTGTTAAAAGTGCAGTGATACTGAAAGACCATGTTGAGAGAGGGGCTTTTAGGAGAAGGTGGAGTCTAGTGGAGGGCTCCTTATGTCATTTGGCATTTGTGCCCTAGAAGAGAAACCCAGTTTCTGTTTCGCCCTACTTACTGGCTTGTGATGTGAACGATTTTCTCTGACTGGTGCTCCCCATCGTTCCCACCTAGCATGTTCACAGTAATGGGGCCACCTGGTCTTGGATGGGAACTTCCAGAACCAAGAGCCAAAGCACCTTTTCTAAGTTAATTCCTCGGGCATTATGCAGTAGCAATGTGAAGCTGAGTCATACACACACATGGAAAATGAATAAGCAAGCAGGTGCCAGGGTCCTTGTTGGTATGGAACCTGAGTTCCCCAGTGAGAGATGGACGCTTGCAGTGAACGGAGAAACCAAAGAACTCAGGAGAAGCCGTAGGCAGGTCTGACATGATTTATTCCAAGGTGTACCCCTCCATGCCACCAGTGCTGACGGAAGGGTTTATTTAAAAGGCTTCTACACCACAGTTGCCAACACACGGTCCAATTACCCCACAGTCATACGGGATGTACACCCGGAATGTTAGGTAAGAGAACAGTGGGTGCGCATATGGGCCGTTACACCACGACTCAGCATGCTGTCAAAAGCGCATGCGTCCTCGCAGTGGCTGGTTATTTCTGCCTGTTTATATTTGCGTTATCATTTGGGTCAGTGTGACTGGCCCGACAACAGAGAAATGAAGAATTGGTGGGCAGTTGAAAGGTCACGGCTTCGGCGTGAGACCAGCAACCCTGGGTGCGACTCTCATCCACGTTCAGCTGCTCGCTTGGGGCAGAAGGCCTGGAGAGTCCAATTTAAGAGGGGGCCTTTTCTGCCAGGTGAATAGAATGGAGGGGAAGTGAGCCGCGGAGCTGACCGCCATACGCAAGGGTGTGATTAGAATGATGAACCTCACCACGGGTGCTAGGTCGGGGAGAGGGAGGACGTGAGAGAGGAGTCAACACAGGGACGGGATGAGCAGAGTAACCCGTCGGCGGTCTGCATGTTGTTGTTATTGTTGTTGTTAGGTGCCGCCGAGTCAGTATCTGACTCATAGCGACCCTCATAGGATTTTCAATGGCTGGCTGTTTCAGGATTGCCTTGGGAGTGGATTGCCAAGTCCTTCTCCCAGTTTTGCGGTGCTGGGAATTGAGCTCGGGACCTCAGAGACTGCAGCGCAGTGCTCTACCAACTGAGCTAAATCCCAGCCCCATAGCATCAGAAAATTGCTGAAGACACGGTTCTAGGAGTTTATGAAGGCATGAAACGACTCTGTTTTGATGAAAGGTAAGCGTATTCATTACCGAATCTGATTTCACTTTGAATCTACTTAAGTTTTCACCCATTAAAATTAGTTAAGTTATGCAAAAAGGACCATAGCATTGAACATTAGTATGCATTCTTTCACTTACAATTATGAAGTGAATATATTAGTGTATAATCTAAAAACAATTAGCAATTGCAAGAATACATCTCAGTAATCTGTCTCTTATAAAGTAATAAATTGCCAAAGACAGAATTAAACCATCCTGAGCATTTTAAAAATATTTATGCAGCTTTGCAACCCCAGTGGTTTGGGGAAATTATGACAACGTAATGTATGTCTCTGCCTATTTTGTAAATCACTTTAATTTTGCTAAATTGCTGGAAAGGGATTTGCTGTGGTTACGAAACTTTTCATAATCTAATTGATAAAATTGCGTTATATAGGACTGATGCTAGCACTATAAAATGCTTGACTTTGATAAAATTTTGTCTGTTAGACTTCAAAATTTCTACATATGAATGTTAGCCATCCATGACCTTATCTAATGACCTTTTTCCAACTTGGATCCTTTGCTCCATGCCTGTTTTCCCTGTCTTATAGTAACTTTTGGCATTGGTAAATGAAATTTGTGGGAGGCCATGAATGTGGCCTGAACACCTGCAGTGGGCCCAACAGAGCAAACCAATGTAGGGTTTAATCACCGTCACTGAGTTTGGCTGGTTGCACAAGGCCCTGTAGCCAATTAACTAAGCATCAGCACTTGACTGGTTGGTTGACTAAGCTGTAGTCAATTAAGTTGTTCTCCGTGCCTCGCTTCCATTTTTCTATAAATTCTGTTTGATAGCTTTGTTGGCTGGACTTCTTAGAACCTGCTCTGGTTCTGGAAGCTATCTGATTCACAAATTTTGTTCTGTTTTGCTTTGTTTTATTCTTCCTTACTCAGATAAACTCGACTAAATCTAATTGGTCTAAGGAATCTTTTCAGAAGAGTCATCCAACTTAACATTTTAAATAAATCTAAAAACAATAAAAACGCATTTTACAAGCTCCATGATTTTTATGTTTACTGAATTCTTGGTCAGAATGAGATGACTCCATGTTTGCATCTATTTCTGAATTTGGGAAGTTTAAGGCCTCAGGATTCTTTTGCACTCAGATCTCTTTGTCTATGCAACTAGCATGTGTTTGAGATTAAGTTAAAAGCATTCATTTTTGTCCTCAGCACCCTAAAGCCAAGACTGATCAACCTATGTTCTCTTACCTTCAAATGAGATTCCTCAAGAACCTAAATGAGCTTCCTGAGGCTCTGGGTTCAGTTATGCAGCTAGTGTTGGACTGACTCTACTTGTTCTTCTACTTTAACTCTATAGTTCATTACAAGCCTTTGACAAAAGTTGCATAACATCTGCATACAGCATATAATGTCATTGCTTTCTTGTTTGAATTATGGCAAAACAAGACTACAGACCATCCTCTATTTTCACAGGTAATGTGTTTCTGAAAATGTGAAAAGTCAGATGTGGGAATTTTTAAAAATTGAATTGTATGTTATAAGGTTACTACGTCTAGAGAAAAAATTAAATCTCTAATGACATTTCACCTATAATATTCAATGATATAGTTTTAATATTAAGGATGTATTCTTCAACTTTGTTCTTTTTCAGGATTAAACTTGTTCTAATGCTTGTACAATTGAGGCTAGAGACCTACTGTTTTTTTTTTAAATCTCTGTATCAGAGCCTTCATTTTTCTGTTTTCCCTTTATTTCTATAAAATAATCCATATGAAATGCAATGTCATGTACACATGCTCACATATATGTCACTGTACAGGTGAAGATAGTAATGTCCCAAACCTGAGTCATAGAGGCTCTGAACATCAAATTATAGTGGCTTAGATGTTCAATGGGTGATAATGAATGGTTATATGAAAATGAGGACCAAGGAGGGATTACATACACACTTTCTAAAGCAGAGTTTATGCATAAGGGAAGAGGAACTAGGACACAGTGGATTATGGGGGGATGGTGGGAGAATGTAAAGTTTCAAAATTCATTTCCTAAATTCATTGATTGGTTGTAAGGAAGCATGGCTCAGTAGTCCCTCACATGGGAATTTTGTTCTGTTTGGCGTAGCATCTGATAACAACTCATACCCATTTTGTTGATGTGTTTATCTGTTGATTGATGGACTGACTTGTAATTGGGAAACCAACTGTCACAATAATTTAAAAGAAAACCTGAAAATCTATATTCAGCACTCAAGGCAGAAATGGCCTGTTCTGAGAGTTACCCAACAATATTGCTCATGCTAAGTGTTAAGTACTGGAACATCTGCTATTTTGCTTTGGACAACAACAAGCAAGTTTATAAATTCTGCTCTTTGTGAGGCATGCTAGAGACTGAAATATTGGCATGAGTCCTTGTGAACATGGGTTTGGGGATGAAGCATTTGGCTAATACCATAATTAAGTAATTCAGAGATAATTTATAAAACCTTGGGCAGAAGTGAGGAGACAGTGAGTATTAATTGTGGTGGAAGTTGACATTTTTAGGATAGATTTCACTAAACAGATAAACCATATCCCTCTTTTACTCAGAATGCTTTGCATTATAGTAACAGCTGCTCCAGCTCACATTCTGCTTTCTAAAAACAAAAGATCAAAGGCAGGTGCAGATATATTCCTTGGGTTGTGATCATTTCAAGAGCCAAACAAATAATGCAGTCATGTACAACATGACATAATTTTGGCCAGCTGTGGACCTTATATATAACAGTGGTCCATAAGATTATAATAGAGCTAAAAAATTCCTATCACTTAGTGATGTATCCATCCAAGCATCACTGCACAATGCATTTTTCATGTGTTTGTGGTGTTGCTGGTGTAAATAAACCAATGGTGCTGCCAGTTGTATAAAAGCATAGTATATACAATTGTGTACAGTACATAACACTATACTTTTTATTGTTATTTTAGAGTGTCCTTCTATTTATAAAAACGTTTACTATACAGCTGTGTACCATATCATACCAGCAGTAGCCTCAAACATCTCATGTTTACAACATCTCTTGATTGTTTCAAGAGGCCATACATACAAGTTTAGATGTCTAAATATGCATTAGTACACCCTGTGATCTTTGCCTGCTGACCAATCATCTAATGACACATCCCTCAGAAGTTGTGAAGTGGTGCCTGACTGTATTATCCTTCACTGAAACTGCAATTCCTTGAAGCAAAATTGTGATGATACACTGGCCTGAAACTGAAGAATTGAGCTCTTGAGGAAGTCAATGTCCTAGCTCACTCTTGATCTTTGATGTATAGCCCAAAGGAAGGGTATGAGACTAGAAAATTGCTCAGATTTCTAGCTTTCAAATTTACACTGTATAGGATAAAAGGTGGGACGCAAGTGAGTTAGTTTTGCATTGTGTTTTAAAAATTAAATTTAAAATAATATCCTTTGTGAGTGTTGACTTCCACATACAAAAGAAAAACATTGTTGATTTTTTTTTTCCAGTACTGGGATATTGATCCCAGCACCTCACACATACTAAACAAGTGCTCCATGGCTTGAACCACACCCCTGACCCCTTTTTTATATTTTATTTCGAGACAGGGTATTATGTAGTTACTTGGGCTGCCTCTGGCCTCAAATTTGTGATCCTCCTGCCCCCACCTTCCAAGTCACTGGGGTTACAGGTATGTGTCACAGTGCCTGGCAGGTTTTTTAAATTGACCTTATTTTCTATAGCAATTTTAGGCTTGTGGCAAAACTGAGCAGCAAGTATAAAGATTTCCCATATAGCCCCTTTGCCCCAATACATGCAAGCCTCCCCCATTATTAATATCCCCTATGAAAGTGGTCTCTCAAATGTCTGCCAGCCTCTTGTGCTGTGAGGGCATGCATGTTGCTGTGATGCTGAAAACTATGCCACCAGTATTTCAGCCACTAGCAGGACCACCCATGGTGAACAGGTCTCAGCTGAGCTTCTAGACCAAGATAGACTAGGGAGAAGGACCCAGCAGCCCACGCCTGAAACAATTAACCATTAAAAAGCCTATGAATAGCAAAGAAACATTGTCAAATATAGTGCTAGAAAGTGAGCTCCACCAAGCTGGAAGGCATTCAAAAGACACTGGGAAATAGTTGCTTTCTCAAAGTCGAGTCCACCTTAATGACAGGACAGGAATGGAGTAAATCTCCTGGGATGTCCTTTTGTTGATGTGACACAGCTCAAAATGGGAAGAAACAGTGGCTGCAATAATGGACTCAAAGGTAAAAAGATTATGTACATGACATAGTGTCAGGTAGTGTTTCATTCTACCGTACTTAGGGTTGCTATAAATTGGATCTGACTCAATGGCACTTAACAACAACATCTAAGTGGTATCTTTATTACAGTCAGGGAACACATCACTATCACTCAAAGTGTCTAGTTTGTCTTTATGTTTGCTCTTGGTATTGTACATTCTATGAGATTCACAAATGTATAATGACATGTATCCACAACTGTAGTTTGGACACAGTAGTTTCAATGTCCTACCCTACAAATCCTCTGTGTTCTACTTGTTCATCCTTTCCACTACACAAACCCCTGACAACCACTATCTTTTTACTGTCACCATAGTTTAACTTTCCTGGAATGTCATATACTTGGAACCATGCAGTATATAACCTCTTTTCATTGGTTTCTATCACTTAATAATAGGCATTTGCATTTCTTCCATGTTTTTCTTTTCATGACTTGATAATTCATTCCTTTTTAGGAGTGAATAATATGTCTGGATGTATCAACTTCTTTGAGTAAACACCAGTGAGTATGATTTTTATACCCTGTAGTACTAGCATGTTTAGTTTTGCAAGAAGCTGCCAAACTGCCTATCAAAGTATGATTTTGCATTCTGACCAGTGATGCCTGAGAGTTCCCATTTCTGTACATCCTCAGTAATGTTCGGTGTTGGCAGTGTTTTGGATTTTGCTATGGTAATAGGTGCACTGTGGTATTTACTTGTTTTCATTTTCATTTCCCTGATGACATATGATGTAGCAGATTTACTCTTTTTCCTGTTCTTGATTACTGTGAAGCGCAAAAGTGTATTCTGTGGATGCCTGGAGATGTCTGACATGGAAACATGCGAATAACAGGCATGGGAAATTTATTGACAGTCTTGTGACTGTGACTTGTCCCCTTTCAAAGCAACAAGTGGGTAAGTCATGGCCTTAGTTCATGTCCTCTTTATCTTTTGAAACAATTTAGCCTATAATGATCATGTCAGTAGTCTTGAGCAAAATTACTTTTGATGGTGGGCCAGCCTGTTTCTCACTACTAGCCAGACCATTATCCAAGGAAAAGTAAAATTCAGCCACTGTAATACATAATCTCTTAAGTAGCTCTCCCCTATTGCCTGCCTTTTCTCAGAGGTGTAGTACCTCTTAATAAGTTTTGCCTGTATTCTCTACAGTGCTGGGATTTAGCTCAGTTGGTAGAGCACTGCTCTGTAGTCTCTGAGGTCCCAAGTTCAACTCCCAGCACTGCAAAAATGGGAGAAGGACCTGGCAATCCACTCCTGAGGCAATCCAGAAATAATCAGCCATTGAAAACCCTAAGAGGGTCACTATGAGTCGGACATCACTTAACGACACCTAACAACGACAACAACATATTTTGTACTATAAAAAAACTTTCTTTTCCAGTTGTGTCTTTAATTATCCTATCACAGACACTGCCACGGGTGGGATTAGAGGTGTTATTCCTGCAGGTTTGTTCTCCACAACTGGAGTGTTCGCTTCCTGTTTTTGGGAGCATTTCTGCCTGCTGCCTCCCTAGGACCCTAACAGTCGTAGGTTTCTGCAGTTAGTCATTCATTCCTGTGCTCACTCCTGAACTCATTGCCTGGAAGTTTACCTTAAAACAGGATTGTCCCTGTCACTTCTCCTCTTCCATCTGTCTGATCTCGCAGCACTGTTCTCTCCCTGTGGCTTAAACGGCTGATTTTGGAGGAAAGCATTTCTACTTCCTCCAGCTAAAGAAACTAAATGTTCTTTGAATTTTAAACTTCACAGCATACTTTTATATTTTCAGTTTTTATAAAAATTGTACATTTTTGTGTTGTACAAGGCAATGTTTTGCTATGTATTATATGGTATATGAAATGATTATCGTGATAAATCTAATTAATATATCGATCTCCTCACAGTCTGTGTGTTTGTTTGCAAGTGAGTACATGGTGAGAACAGTTAGGATCTACTGTCTTAGCAAATTTTGAGTGTACAATACAGATATGATGCCATTCACTAGCTCTCTAGAACTCATTTATCTACATAACTGAAACTTTGTACTCTTTGTTCAGTACTGTCCCATTAAAGCACCTCAGCTGAAACCTCTAGCTGGGGACAATGAGAGGGAAGAGAGTTGAAGATGAGGGACCTCACCCAGGGACCGTCTTAGAAGGAAGGCAGGTAGGGAGCAAATTGGCATGATGTTCTTTTCTCCAGCTTGAGCTCTGTAAGTCCAGGAAAAGTGTCTCCCACATCTCTGTAGCTTCAGCATGTAGCATTTAGGAGGTCTTTGATAAATATTTGTGGACTTGAACAGAACAGAGCCACACATTACTGAACCAGGGATATGTGGCCATCAGCTCATGACTGAGTATAATTAATGATGGAGCAAGAGGAGCAAAATGGAAATAAGACTTACTCCTATCTTTCCTCCCAAATCTCTCTCTGCTATATCCCTATGTCAAATGTGTGCGTATATAACCCATTAACACAATCAGTTCTAAATTGAGCTGTTAAATCATTGACGTAGAAATAATCGTTGTACCCATGTTTAGTGAATTATTTGTGGAACCACAGGTACTCAGATGAATCTGGTATTTCTCATAATCACTTCACAAGGTGAAATGTTCCTTGCCCTTTGAAATGGCCTCACATGTGTTTCGACTGCATCCCTGGGTGTGATAGCCCAGGCCTTTGGTGCTGAGAGTGGCTGTGGAGTCTGCAGCTGTTAGTAGATAAATCACTGTCCTGATGTTGGCTTCTGTTTGCCATCCGCTTGTTCTTTACAAAGAATAATAATAATGAAAAAATAGCTGACACCACAGTGACCTCCTTCCCTTGACTTCCAGCAGCCACATATCCCTCTGATTGCTCACTCTGTGGATGCTAAAATGGATGTCTTTACATGTGGATCAGAAAAACACTGTTTTTTTCCCCCTTAAAACCCATTCTTTTGAAAATCTGGTGTCTCCTGTTTATTTAAAAGAACTGTCAACTGGGGGCAGGGGTGCGGACCCTATAAGTGAGTTGCATTTCAGTGAAAGCCGCTTCTGAAAGACAAAAGCTCTGTGTTAAACACGCTCAGGAAAAGTGATTACGGAAGTAGCCATAGCAGGGATCCCACCTAGAGACCTATTGGGCCTTGGTCAAAGCATTTCATTTGTAATGTGCTCACTAGGGCGTAGGAGAGAAAGGAGTTATGTGTGTTCTCTGAGGTCCATGCTCTTAACCACTCAAAGCCAAGCAACTGACTTAGATTAAGGACAGGTGAATGCAGAAATGCATGGAATTCAAGTTCAGGTTCATTTAGCATGTGTTCATTGTCCAAAAAGATGTCACTTCTGTTACTAAGGTATCCTCTTTTCAATTGGGTGGTGTTGTTCTTTATCACACTTTAAGAATATGATAACAAATTAGTGGTTATTAAGGTACTGAGAGCTAGGGAACTTTTTGATTTTTAAAAGCCTTTTAAAGAAATGTACAGCTAAAATTGAGGCTAGGATTTAGTTCAGTTGGTAGAGCACTGCTCTGCAATCTCTGAGGTCTCAGATTTTATTCCCAGCATTGCAAAAATGGGAAAAGGACTTAACAATCCACTCCCAAGTCAGTCCTGAAACAGTTGGCCATTGAAAACCCTATGAGGGTCACTATGAGTAGGATACGACTCAACAGCACCTAACAACAACAATAGCTAAAATTGTAATCACTTTGGATTTTGGAGTCAAATTCTCCAAGTGACATGTATATAGAATACATTTTCCCATACCATGTCCTGTAAGTCTATCAATTATGTAAGAGATTTGAGGTTCTCTTAATATATTCTTTACCATTAAAATATTTCTTGCACACATTCATGGCAAGTTGTCTCTTAGTATCTGCAGGGATTAGTCCTGGGACCCCTCCCCACTTGGTTACCAAAATCTGAGGATGCTCATGACCCTTATATAACTTGCATATAAACTATACACATCTTCCCATTGTTGTTGTTGTTAGGTGCCATCGAGTCGGTATCCGACTCATAGCGACCCTCATAGGGTTTTCAATGGCAGACTGTTTCGGGATTGCCTTGGGAGTGGATTGTCAGGTCCTTCTCCCATTTTTGCTGCGCTGGGAATTGAACTCCGGACCTCAGAGACTGCAGCGCAGCGCTCTACCAACTGAGCTAAATCCCAGCCCCATCTTCCCATATGTTTTATGTAATTTCTCATTTATAATATCTAACACAATGTAAATGCTGTGTCATTGTTATACTATATTGTTTAGGGAATAATGACAAGAAAAAAAGTCTGCACATGTTCAATAGAGACCTCCCCCTTTTTTCAAATTATTTTTGATTCATAGTTGGTTGAATCCACAGTGGTGGAACCCATAGATATGGAAGGAAAACTATATATGACCATCCCCAGATTAAGAGTCAGAATTTCTAGATTTTTAGACTCGACATTGCCATTATTTAGCTTTCTTGCCCTGGGGATATCATTTAACACCTCTGAACCAATGGTAAAAAAAAAAAAGAAAGGATAATATTATCTAACAATATTGTTAGATCATATACAATAAAGTATGTCAGAATGTTTCTAAAATATTTAAAGTATTATATAAATGTTTTATGTTTAAGACAAGTTGTAAATGCAGAAAATAGGTTGAGTAAATGCTAGGGGGAGAAAGTATTTGTTTTTAATCTCTAAATCATATTCCTTTGGAAATTTTTCATTATTGATGTTTTTATAACAAAGATTCTTAAGAAAAGGAAAAAGGAAGGAAGAAAGAAGTACAGCTGTAGGCGACTATTAGGAGAAGTTAGAATATGTGTGTAAAGAATGTAAGTGTCACATCTCTGTCCTGAGGGGTCAATATCGCGCGCTCACACACACAAATTCTCTCTGTGAATGCAAACCAGTCTTGAAGTCTCCTTCTGCTGGCTATAATCAGGGTATGGAAGTTACTCATCTTCAGTTATCTTTTTTATCTCACATCACCTTTGGGGCTTCTATGACACCCAGATTTCATTGCCCTATGAAAGAAACTGAATTTAATAACAACTTAGAAATGTTATTCATGACTTGTAGTTTCTTTTTCTTTTCTTTTCTTTTCTTTTTTTTTGGGGGGGGGGTACTGGGGTTTGAACCCAGAGACTTGTGCTTGCATGCTTTGCAAGTGCTGTACCACTGAGCTGTACCCCCAACCCATTTTTTTACTTTTTGAGGCAGGGTCTCGCTAAGTTACGCTGACTGCCTCTGGTCTTGAATTTGCGATCCTCGTGCCCCTGCCTCCTGAGTCTCTGGGATTACAGGCATGAGCCACCACACCTGGCCATAACTTGTATTTTCTTTACTTTTAGAAAATCTGAAATAATTGTTGTCCACTTACCAATATTTATTAAATATCTCTTATGAAAAGTTCTCTTTGTAATTTTGTTATTCTCATAATTTTTGATGCATTTCTTAGGATTTTCTTCATATGCAAGATTGTTCCCTGTAAATAGAAAGCAATGTGCAGTATTTGTAATATTTTTAGCAGAATTTTACATTTGCTAAACAGAGTACCATCAAGCTTGAAATTGTTTTAGGTCACTTTCCAAACATTTCCACCTGTCTTTTTTTTTTTTTTTTTTTTTTTCATTGTTACTGGAGGTTGAACCCAGGACCTCCCTCTTGCATGCTTTGTAAGTGCTGTACCACTGAGCTGCACCCTTAGGCCATTTTTTTACTTTTTGAGACAGGGTCTCGCTAAATTATGCAGACTGCCACTGGTCTCAAACTTGTGATCCTCCTGCCTCTGCCTCCCCAGTCTCTGGGATTATAAGTGTGCGCCACCACACCTGGCTTCATTTTTACCTGTTCTATGTAGGCTGTCCAAGTCATGTGCAGAGAGCCCCTTCGATAAACTCTGTGACTGATTTTACCAAAGCAACACCTTGGGACTAGATTTAAGAACTTGAGTATAACTCTGATTTGACCTCAGAGTCCTAAGACTAAAATTAGGATGGTCATTTGCTTGGATTGCTTCTTCGCTCTATTTTATCAATATTATATTTTTGTCCCTTTCTAGAGAAGATACATGAGATATACTACTCTTGAATAGATAGTTACACCTATAACTGTGCATCTGGAATTCTCTGAGTCAAAATTTAGGAACTTGTACGTTGCTGTGATGCTAAAAGCTATGCCACTGGTATTTCAGGTACCAGCAGGGCCACCCATGGTGGACAGATTTCAGCTTAACTTCCAGACTAAGAGAGACTAGGGAGAAGGACCCAGCAACCCACTCCTGAAATAATTAGCCATTGTAAACCTTATGAATAGCAGAGAAGCACTGCCAAATATAGTGCCAGAAAATGAGACCCCCAGGCTGGAAGGTATTCAAGAAATGACTGGGAAGAGTTGCCTCCTCCAAGTAGAGTCAAACTTACTGATAGAAATGGAGTAAAGCCCCTGGGGCCTCCTCCTGCTGGTGTGGTACAACTGAAAATGAGAAGAACTGTAGTGTCTGCAACACTGGGCTCAAAAATAGACTGTATGTGTAGCACCGTGTTGGGTAATGTTTTGTTTTGTTGTACACAAGGTCACTGTGATTCGGACCCAACTTGATGTTTCCCAACAATGACAACAAATTTAGTATATTGCTTCACATTTAACATCCTGCTAGACTTTTTCTTAGGATTTTGGTATGGAAAACCCAGGCAATGTGTAGAGACAAATGTGACTGACAAGGCTTGCCTACTGTTTCTTCAAATGTAATAAATAGCTTTAAGTTACTTTTGTATGACAGTAGTTTTTGCACTTTTTGTGCAATAGTAGTGCTGCTAATTGTAAGTCAGTCTGTGGTTGGAAATTTTTCATGAACCTTATTGATGTATAATTTATACAGAGTAAATGCACCCATTTAAAATGTACAATTGAGCCAGGGATGGTGGCCTACACCTGTAATCCCAATACTTAGGAGACTGAGGCAAGAGGATCCCAAGTTCAAGACCATCCTGGGATACATAGCAAGTTTGATGATAGCCTGGGCAACATAGTGAGACTCTATCTCAGAGAAACCAAATAAATAAATAAATATATAAATAGTACAGTTGACTAGAGGTATAGCTCAGTGGTAGACCACTTGCTAGCACACAGACAGCCATGGGTTTGGACTCCAATACTACAAAATTAATTAATGTACAATTAAATCAGTTTTGCCAAGTGTATAGGTCCACATAACCAACAACCAAATTATTAAACATTTCCTTCACCTAGTAAGTTCCTTCTTGCAAACTTGCAGTCATTTGTTACCTTTCCCCATCCCTGCCATGGCCCTGATCTCTACCACTATTGATTAGTTTTCCATGTTTTAGAGCATCATGTAATTGGCATCATGTAAGACACATTTAGTGTGTCTGGGCTTTTTTGCTCAGCATGATGTTTTTGAGATGCATCAATTTGTGACATCAGTAGTTTTTAATCACTGTGTAGTAGTTTGTTTTATAAACAGATGCAACTTCACCTTTTATTGTATGTCTGGGTAGTATAGAGTTTGGGGCTATGATAATTAAGGCTTCTCTGCATTTTCAGCCCAAATTTTCAGGTTGATACATGTTTTTATTTCTTTTGGATTAATAGTCTTGCTCTATAGAGCATAAGTGCACATATAACATTACAAGAAATTGCCAAATTGTTTTCTACAGTGATGTGACCATTTCACACTTTAATCTGTAATGTGTGAAATTTTGAGTTGTTCCACATCCTTGTCTAGTTCATTTTGTCAGTGCTTTTTTAATATAGTTATCCAAATGGAGATATATTGGTATTTCATTGTAGTTTTAACTTAATTTCCTCATGACTGATGATGCTGAGCATCTTTCATAGGTTATTATCCATCTACATACCTTCTTTAGTGCACTCTGTTCTCCTTCCCCTTTTATCAGGCAATCTTCATATTATAGATTCCTAAGACTTTCTTAGCCTGCAGCCGTACCACTGTGGTATCTGATCCCATCACATCTCAGAAGCTAAGCAGGGTTGGGCCTGGTCAGTACTTGGATGGAAGACCACCCAGTGCTACAGGCTTGGGAGAAGGACCCGGCAACCCACTCCCAAAAACAACAACATTGAAAACCCTATGAATAGCAGAGAAATACTGACAATACTGTTTCAACTGTTGTACATAGGGTCACTATGAGTTGGACACTGACTCAACAGCACCTAACAAGGAGACTTGCTTATGCATTCTAGATGTGAATCTTTTGTCAGATATGTGCTTACCACGTATTTTCTCCCTATTTACTTACAGGAAAATTTATAATTTAAAATGATCAAACCCAAAAGGGAGAAGTGATTTGCATTTTCTTAAAAGTATTATTTGAGGAGCAAAAGCTTTTTAATGAAGTCCATTTTAATCAAGTTTACCTTTATGGTTAGTATTTTTGTTTTGTTTTTCTCCCGAGAATTATTTTTTTACCTTAGACTTAAAAGAAATTTTCATCCAGAAATTTGGTTCAGAAATACAACTGATTTCTGTGTTTAACCCTGTATGATTCCACATTGCTAAATTCATTTATTCTCATTAATTTTTAGTATATTTCATAGGATTTTCTTCATAGATGATCTTCATCACTGTAAATAGAAAATGATGTCATGTCTTTAGTAGGCTTTGGTATCAAGGTAATGGTGGCCTCAGAAAATCAGTTTGGAAGTTGGGTACTATGGTGTAGACCTGTCCTTCTAGCTACTTAGGAAGTTGAGGCGGAGGATCAGAAGTTCAAGCCTGCCTGGGCTAGAGTTTGAGATTAATCTTTTCTTAAATATTTAGTAGAATTCACCAGTGAAATCATCCGAGTTCAAGGTTTTCTTTGTGAGAACATTTTTTATTATAGATTCCAACTCTTTAATAAGTATAGAGCCATTCAACTTTCTATTTCCTGTTGACATAAGTTTTGGCACATTGTGTGATTCAGAGACCATATCTAGCTCCTCTCTATTACTGAATGTATTAGAATAAGTTCTTCCATTATTCTCCCTTTAAAATCTGACGGCTCAACACTCCCTTTTCATTCCTGATGTCAGTAAGTTATATTTCCTCTCATTTCCCCATAGTTAGTCTTATTATGAGATTTTCATTTTAATAATCTTTTCAAAGAAGTAATATTTTTGTTTGTTAATTTTCTGTTTTTCTCATTGATCTCTGCTCTTTATTATATTATTCTCTCTATTCACTTTGGGCTGGGATTTAGCTGAGTTGGTACAGCACTGCGCTGCAGTCTCTGAGATCCCGAGTTCAATTCCCAGCACTGCAAAAATGGGAAAAGGACCTGGCAATCCACTCCCAAGGCAATCCTGAAACAGTCTGCCACTGAAAACCCTATGAGGGTCGCTATGAGTCGGATACCAACTGGATGGCACCTAACAACAACAACATTCACTTTGGGATTATTTTGATACACTTTTTCTAAATTCTTTAGACAGATTCTTAAAAATTATTTGAAGTTATACATTTTCCTCTAGGCACTACTTTGCCTGCTTTTTGCATATTTTGGTGTGTTGTATTTTCATTAGTTATTTTGAAATGTTTTCTCACTTGTCATTGACTCCTCCTTTATCCTGTGGATTATTTGAAAGTGTGTTGATTAATTTTGTCAACAAAAATTCACTAGGAAAGAATTTAAGATGAAAAGATAGGCTTCATTTCAATAAGCAGTTTGCAAAGTGGGAAGATGCAGCCTTTCCTACAAAAGGAAGGAACAAAAGGTTATTTGGAAAAAATTCCCCTCCTCATTTCTCACTGGTCTGCTTTGCAAATGAGGGACATAAGCATCCTCAGTCCTGATTGGTTGATTGTAGATCACAGTTCATTGATCTGCATCTGGTGGCAAACTGAAACTTTCCAGAGACTGTTTATCTTGGTAAGAGAAACATACCTAGTCAAGAGCAGCAAAGTTTAGTGTGTGATTCTGTCAGGAACACAGACTACATGTGTGACTCTTCCACTGCCAGATTCCATTTTGATTTTAGGCCCAGTTAGTGACTTGGGACCTTTCTTCGTCAGCTTTTCTTTGTCTTACATGGATGCAGTTCCATGTAACCATTTCTCTCAGCTTCTTGGGCTATTTTCATGTCTTTCTCTTTCATGTGCATTATTAACTCCCTCTTGTAATGACTATATTTAAACACACATTATCTTTGAAAGAAATTAACACAAAACCCTTTTACATATACCCATATATTCTTCATTCTTGTTATTCATTCCACTGAGATGGAAATGAGTTTTGATTACTTTGCACCAGCTCTGAGTTATATCTAATATCATTTCCCTATAGCCTGAAATAAATCCTTAGGTCGGCTGTCAATGCATTCTTATACTTTCCATTTATCTTAAACTGTAGATATTTCACCTTGTTTTTAAACCACATTTTCCCTGGATATAGAATTTTTGGGTACATAGTTTTATTTTCCTTCAGCTCTCTGGCCTCCATTGTTTTTTTCTGTTGAAATCTTTTATAGTTGGTATCATTATTCCTCTAAGTATCTTTTTCCCTCTAATTATTTCAAGATCTTCTCTTTCCTTTGATTTTTAGCTATTACGTGCATAAGGGTGATTTTCTTTGGATTGATCTGGGTTGGTGCATGCTGAGCTTTTTGGATCTGGTAGTCAGTACTTTAAAATCAGATTTGGGAAGTATTGAGTCATTATTTCTTGAAATATTTTTCCTGCCTTTCTGAGTCTCTTCTCATTCTGTTATTACTCATATATTAGGTTACTTGATATTGTTCCATAGGTCTCTAAAAATGTTCACTTTTTTTACTTTAATCTTTTTATGTTCTGATAGAATAATTTCTACTAGTCTATGTTCATTAACCTATTTTTTACTTCTATTTCAAATATATGGTGAATTTATCATCTAATGAAATTTTCATTTTGGTCATTGTACTGTTCAAGAGTTTACTTTTATATATAATTTTCATTTCTCTTCTGATACTACTCCCAAGGTGACTGATTATTTTGATCTTTTATTTGTTTTTGAGTATTTCTATTAAAACTACTGTTGAGTCTTTGCTAATTCCAACATATCTATATGTATTAACTATTTTTTCTCTTGACTATGGGAGATATTTTTGTATTTCAGCCCATGAACAGAAAATAGAATTTTGGAAATTCCATTTGTATTGCAAATTGTAGATTATAAGTTATAGAAACTAGATTTTTTTTCTTTAAAGATATGTTTATGTTTTGTTTTATAGGAAGTTCAACCTTTAAGTGGTCCAGTTTTGAACTTATATTATTATTTGTTTGCCCCTCGGTGCTGGAGCTTAAATCCAGAGCTTTGCAAATGCTAGACAGGTGCTCTACCACTGAATTAGATCCCTAGCCCTGTATTGAGCTTTTTGTTGTTGTTGTTATTGTTAGGCACCCTTGAGTTGGATGTGACTCATATTGACCCTAAGTACAGCAGAACAAAACACTACCCAACACTCTGTCATGCACATGATCTTTTATGTTTGAGCCCACTGTTGAAGTCACTGTATTTCTTCTCATTTTGAGTCATGCTGCATCGTCAAAAGGTGGTCCCACTGGCCTCACTCTGTTCTTATCGTTAAGGTCAACTCTTCTTTGAGGCAATCCTGAAACAATCAGCCACTGAAAACCCTATAAGGGTCGCTATGAGTGGGACACGACTCGATGGCACACAACAACAGCAGCAGCAACTACTTTGAGGAGACAGCTCTTACCCAGTGGTTTCTTGAATGCCTTCCAGCATAGAGGTTCATTTCCTGGCACTATATTTGACAGTGCTTCTCTGCTATTCCTAGAGTTTTCAGTGGCTAATTGTTTCTGGAGTGGGCTGCTAGGTCCTTCTGCCTAGTCTTTCTTAGTCTAGAAGCTCAGCTGAAACCTGCCCACCACAGGTGTCCCTGCTGGTATCTGAAATACCAGTGGCATAGCTTTTGGCATCACAACAACACACATGCCCCCACAGCAGGACAAGCTGACTGACCCATGAGGTTTTTTTTACCCTTTTAAAAATACCCTTTGTATGCCAGGTGCGGTGGTGCACACCTGTAATCCCAGTGGCTCAGGAGACAGAGAGGCATGAGGATTGCAAGTTCGAGACCAGAGGCAGTCTACATAACTTAGTGAGACCCTATCTCAAAAAGTAAAAAAAAAAAAAAAAGGTCTAGGTGTGCAGCTCAGGGGTCCAACTCTTGCAAGCGCAAGGCCCTGGGTTCAACCCCCAGTACTGCCAAAAAAAAAAAAAAACCACCTTTGTTAAATTGTATCTGTTGGAGGCCCATGGTGTTTTCTAATTCTTCAAATTGACAAGTTTCCAAATTCTGTGGTAGATTTGATGAGTTTGTAAAGACGGGCTTACGAGGAGCCTGACTGAGCTATGGTACTTTGTCCTAAAGCATGGCCTCTCTAGTGTCTCAGCAGTCAGGGCTGTAAACTTGGACATTACCAAGGTCTGTCTCACCTCACTGAGCAAGAGCTCGAGGTCTCCCAGGACTGCTTGACCTCAGCGTCTGGCTCTCATCTCAATAGCAGCAGCGTCTGGTCCACCTTGGGTGTTACTCTGCACATGTCTGTCTTGACCTTGGGCAAAAGACTTGTGGAGTGCACATGGTTAGCCCTCTGACTCTGTTTCCCCTATGCTCTGGCAGCAGTCTCTTCTCCATGAGCCATCCTTCTAGGCTTCAGGGTCTTCTACCACTTATATCTCTGGTCTTTGCCTGCTCAGACGGGCAGAGCCACTGTGCTTTGTTTGGATGCCAACCCCCTGTGCCACAGTCAGGAAGCCATCTCCGGGCAGGATTCCAAGGGGATTGTGGTCCTCACTTCTTGGCTTTCTCTTTTCTCAGAGCTTACATTCTCATACTCCTTGCTGAGAAATTCTCATCCTTTCTATTGCTGAGAAATTGCCTCATATATTTTATCTAGCTGTTTATGGATGAAGGTCCAGTTAGGGTCCCTAGATTCTTTTAATAAATTCCTTTTAGCTGAGTGCAGTGGCACACACCTATAATTCCAGCAACTCGGGAGATGGAGGGAAGAAGATCACAAGTTCAAGGCCAGAGGCAGCCTGTGTAATTTAGCAAGACCCTGTCTCAAGATAAAAAATTTTTAAAAAGTGGCTGGGAGAGCAGACCAGTGGTAGAATGTTTGCAAAGTATGTGCAAGGCCCTGGGTACAACCCTTAAGTACTGCAAAATACATACATACATATATACATATGTATATAAATGAAAAATATTTAAAAATCCTTTTATGTCTTTGTTTCCTTAATCCTCAGATACTAATTTTCTCTTATTTATGACTGTTTAAATTTTTTTCTGTTTGCAGAGCTACTGATTTTTTAAATTGATTAATTTGCAATACTAAGGGGTTGAACCCAGGTCTTCATGCATGCTAGGCAAATGCTCCACTACTGAGCTATACCCTCAACCTCCTTTTTACCTTTTATTTTGGGACAAGGTCTTGCTAAATTGCACAGGCTGCCTCTGGCCTCAAACTTACAATCCTCCTGTGTCAGCCTTCAGAGTTGCTGGGATTACAGGCATGTACCACAGTGCCCAGCAGAGCTACTGATTTTTATACTTTTTAATAGACCATTAGTTTCCCTCTGTATTTTGTTAGATTTTAAAAATGAAAAACCGCAAGATACCAGGCACCAATGGTACACACCTGTAATCCCAGACACTGAGGCAGGAAGATCACAAGTTTAAGGCCAGGGGCAGCCTATGCAATATAACAAGACCCTGTCTCAAAATAAATCATAAGAAAGGGGGCTGGGAGTGCAGCTCATTCATAGAATACTTGCTTGGCATGCATAGGATCCTAGGTTCAATTCCCAGTATATGCTTCTGTATTTTGTAATGATAATTTATGGAGTTTATAAGAAGAGTAGACATAAATTACTTTTTATTTTTGCTTTTACATGACTGGAATGTTTTTGTATAAAGTGTTTGGTATTGGTATGAAGTGTTTTTAAATTAGTATGAAGTGTTTCTAAATTTTTATCTTAGAACAGGTCAGTTTTTCTCTTAAATTTATAGCGATATTCTCATACATGTGTAGCCATGAATTCAATTCATGTATGTTCACATACATGTATATTCATGAATTAGTCACTCTGGTGGCAACAAAAATAACAAATAAATATCATGTATTTTAACATAACAGGTATCTTTTATCCCTGTGTTGTTGATTGTCTTGAAAGCATATACTGCCCATGTCAACAAACCATTAAAACCTAAAGAAAAATCATAATTAAAGGCTTTCACATCTATTTAATTTGACAATTACGTCTTAAACATTGCTTATCAGGTAATAATATATAGACAGGTCCCTTTTATGAGAACATGGATAATATTTAAACAAGTAATACTTTTTATGAGTTTTTCCTTTAGTCTGGTTTCTTCTAACTAATGGGAATAAAATTAATACAGTAAGCTGGAAAGCTGTTTTTAGTCCCCAGTGGCCTGGGTCAGGAACCTTGTGGAGTTTTGTGGTACATCTGGAATAGCCAAGTGAGTCATCCTTCATCGTGTGCTCTGTGTCTGTTTGCCTTGGGACTGAGAGTCTGCTGACTAACCTTGGCCTCTCAAGTGACAGAAATCAGCCTTTGAATTAAGAGTTATTAATGATGTGCATTAAGCCTCAGCTGTCGTTTCCTCCAGGGAGGGACAATCTCATGGATAATTTACAGTGTCCCTCATTTATTGTTTCAAATGTCTTTTAATAATGATGGCTTTTAAATTTTATTCAAGATTCACAGATTCAAGGGAGTAATTTCTTTTATGTTATAAACAAAAGATGTTTTAGTTAAGAATTTTGATAAAACTGAAAAAAGCCCCATAATTTAAAATATGCAATGCCATCATTAATAAACCATAAGCTGGTGGTAAAGGAAATGATGTTCCTATTCCTCTTGGCTGACTTACGGTGCAGAAAACATAATATGGCATTAAAGTCTTTTTGAAAACTGGAAGAATAATCAAAAGCAAATGGCTCCATATTTTCATGCTGCATTTATAGGATCATTTTTGTCCATTTTCCAGTTTGTTTTTGTTGGTTTTCATAATTGTGTAATCACCAGCCACGTGATCCAGTTTGCATTAGATATATCTTTAGAATTTATTTTAATAAGTAAAAAGTACTTCTGAATGAATTTACTCTCCTTTTATTAGTACTCATACTACGTAATGTAATGAGTTCTTGGTGTATATTTCTGTTCTCTTTCTTCTTTCAGCCTCCACTCACTGCAATGAAGTCATTTCTTGATCATAATGCCTTAGCTTCAGGCTGTGAAAGTGTTACTGGAGTAGGCACCAAGATCTTCCTTTGTCTTGTTGTGTAGAGTCCTTGTTACCAGGTTCTTGGATCCACAGATGAAGAATGATACAGGAATTCACACAAGATACAGAAAAGTGAAAGTTTTATTTAGAACAGTGGGGAAAATGACAGAGAACAGTGAAGGGGAGAGAGAGTTAAAGAGGGGAAGAATAGAGCCTCTGAATAACAGAGGGGGCCCCACAGACAGAAAGAGAGCTAGGGAACCCATATGTGGGGGCTGGCTACGAGGATATATAGTGTCTGGGGCTGTATTGGACTCCACCTGATGACACTCTTGATTGGGCCTCTCAAGCCTAGCTTTTGCTTGCTGGTTGGTTGGCTCTGCTAGACCTCTGGTTGGCCCTGGAAGGCATATCCCTATTCAGTCCCCTACAGGCACTGCATCTATTTATTTTCTGCCTGAAAACAGTTGAGGGCCAATAGAAATAAAGACTATCACTTTAAACAGAAGTCTGGCTTGAGTGATTTTTTTCTTTTTTGCCAGGTAGGCCCTGTTCTCTACAATCACCTGTGGCTCCCTAGTCCCTTTTTTTCCTGGTTCCCCTTTCATATGAATGTCTTTCTGCTGATCTACTACAGAACTATTTCACTCTCTAGTAGGTCATTGCAGATTTCACTGTGGGCTGTTAATGTCTTTGGCCTTTTATACCATTAAATATATTGACTTATTTTAATAGCCTTTGCCTGTCATATGGTTGGCTAATATGTGATGATGAAGACTTAAAAGGAATAATTTTTAAGAAAAACTCATGTTTCACATTATAGCAGGTTATTTGGGGGCAAACGTTCTCAAGATTGGTGAACCTCTTAGGAAACTTCTTGGGCAGCCAAACTGGAAGAACACTTGTTGTCTTTGCAAGAACATCTTTAAGTGTGAGATGTGTTCCATTATCAGTTACGTATTTTAAATTCTTGAGGTTCTCTAAGGCCTAGATTTTGTTGGTTTGTGTGTTTTTACAAAGTTGGGTCAAGTGAAAATGGACTTTTCACAATAATGTGATTAAGGTTGAGTGCTGACTCAAATTCTAGAGGTTAGAAACGCTTAGTGAACACTTAGAAATTTTTCAACTTTCAGTTATTGGCTGGCAGTTATGGGAAATTCAGTGCTAGAAAGAGACATTTCTACCTTTGATTAGTAACGTCTTTTTGGAAGTAAATGGTGAATTTCTGGAATATAAAGTATATGGAGGTCCCCAGATGTTTATGTAGTTAAACTTGTTTATCAGGATGTATTTTTGACTGCCTCATCAATAAAAATAAAGTACTAATGTAAGTGGTACCATTCACTGTTAACAGATCGGAAGTGACCTTGTCAGCTCACCAAATCAGCGCATAGTCTTGGGATCATCATCATCTTCCTTCATTCTCATTTTATTTATAAATCAAAATAAAATCCTTTTGCTCTTTTATCTGCAGTCGAAGTCCAGTTGTCTAACATCATTGGAAGTGTCTCATTTCCACCTGCTGGTTTGATGTTTCCCTCTCATAGCCTCTGCCTTGTCCTTCTGTTTTTGTCTCCAGTCTGAACTACCCCAGGCTTTGTTGGCAGTCACTGTCATAAGAGGGAAAATGCACTTAGGGCTCAGCTCATGACATTTGCTAATGCCAACTGTGGTTGAGGTTGGAACCTGTTAAACACATTGCATTTGACCAGTGATGCCTTTTTTTTTTCTTTTGCCTTCTTGGGCGGTAAACCTAGGGCCTCACACAGGCTAGCCAGGTTTTCCACCACTGAACTACACCTTTTGCCCCTATTTTTAATTCTTATTTTGAGACAGGGTTTTGCTAAGTTATACAGGCTGCTTGTGGCCTCAAACTCAAGGCTCATCTGCCTCAGCCTCACAAATTGCTGGAATTAAAGGTATGAGCCAGTGCTCCTGGCTCACAGCCTTTCTGTACTGAAGATGTTTCTGGTCAGGCCCCTGGGAACTGTGTGAAACAGGCATGTAAAGGTTCCTTGACGGGAGCTCTCTGTGCTCTTCAGTCTTTCTCAAACTCAGAATGATAATTGGGCAATGATTTTGACCAAAGAAAAACTGGAAAACTGTTTCTATGTGGAACCAATCAGAAAGGTATACTTTTCTTAAATATATATTTAAAAAGGCTTTGTATTTGTACAGTGTACTGTAAGAACTTCTTAAAGTAATCTGACATGACATTGTTTGTTTTGTAAGGTGCCATTGAGTGGGAACTCACTCATAGCGATGCTAAGTACAACAGACCGAAACACCACCCAACACTATGCCATGCACATGATCTTTTTATGTTTGAACTCAATGTTGCAGTCACTGTGTTTCTTCTCATTTTTGAGATGTGCTACATCAGCAAAAGGAGGCCCCATGGGCATTACTCCATTCCTGTCATTAAGGTCAACTCTACTTTGAGGCGGCAACTCTTCCCCTATCATTTCTTGAATGTCTTCCAGCCTGGGGTGCTCATTTTCCAGCACTATATTTGACAGTTCTTCTCTGCTATTCATAGGATTTTCCATAGCTAATTGTTTCCAGAGTGGAATACTGGGTCCTTCTCTCTAGTCTGTCTTAGTCTGTAAGCTTCATTGAAATCTGTCCTCCATGGGTTGCCCTCCTGGTATCTGACATACCAGTGACATAGTTTTCAGCATCATAATAACATGCAAGCCCCCATAGCATGACAAGCTGACAGACACGTGGGGGATATGACATTACATTTTATTTAATAGTAAATAATTTTTAAATTCTTTCCAAAAACGTTCTCTCCTGGATCTTCAGTTTCCCTTCTTTTACAAGCAGAATGCTATTTTGGGTTAGGTCAACAGTGGGTATTTTAGAAATAAACTGCAGAGTACCTGTGAGATGACTTATCTCCAGTGCCAGTGCTTAGCTGTTGCTAAGGAAGCCTGCGAAAACAGTAGTGGTTACTCATGTTTTATTGAGGAGGTTGCACATAAATTCCCATTCTAACCAGGAGTTTAGGTGCTTTATTGAAAACAAAATGATTTTCTAACCTGGAGCTTGGTTCTGTATACCCTGACACACTGATCTTAATTTTGACATTCATATCATAGTTTTTTGGCTTGGGGAAATTATATGTGTGTGTGTGTGTGTGTGTGTGTGTGTGTGTGTGTATATGTATATATGTATATATATGATATTTATCATATGTACAACCATAAAAATAGATCCAACGCCCATTTGAAGGGTTAGCACATAACTATCATCATTGAAGATCATATTCCTGTGTACTCTACTTTTTCATGGCATCATTTCATGGCATTTTTCCTTTTTTTTTTTTTTTTTGATCCTGGGAGTTTGAACTCAGGGCCTCATACTTGCTAGGCAAGTGCTTTACCATGGAACTGTACCCCTCAGCCCCTTTTTAAAAATATTTTGAAACAGGGACTTTCTAAGCTGAGCAGGCTGTCTCTGACCTTGAACTCGTTATCCTTCTGCTTCAGCCTCCCAGGTATGTGGGATTACAAGTGTGCACCCTGGCACCTGGCTACCTTACTTTTTATTATGACATTACCGTGCTTACATCTCTTGTCATTATTGTTAGGTACAATTGAGTCAAGTCCGACTCATGGCGACTCTATGAACAACAGATGAAGCACTACCCAGCACTATTGTCAGTTCTCTGCTATATTCATAAGGTTTTCAGTGGCTGATTGTTTTGGGGAGTGGGCTTCCTGGTCCTTCTCCCAAGCCTACAGCACCTGGTGTTCCCAGGAGGCCTCCCATCTAAGGACTAACCAGGCAGATCCTGCTTAACTTCCAAGATCTGACTCCAGAGTTGTATGGCTGCAGACAGTTGTGTCTCTAAGCATTTTCTATGGCAGGTTTGCAGATGTTTGTGATTTATAAAATCTAATTATACCCTGTGTATTCTTCTACAATTTTTAATTAAAACATTTTTGTAGCAAAATGCATGTAACAAAATTTACCATGTTAACCACTTTTAAGTGTGTAGCTCAGTGTTCTTAAATGCCCATGTTATATACCTGTTCTATAAATAATTTATTCATTCAGTTTTTCTGGACTTTGAGTTGCTTCCATGGTCAGCTGGTCAGCTGGTTAGCTAATGTCCCTCGAACAGTATTGTTCATGCCACCTGACTCATGATGTCTGTGCCTGTACAAGAATTGCTAGGGAAGCACTGAGTGATAGGGAATGCCCATGCTGATTGTACTGGATGATGCCAAATTAATGTCTAAAATATTTACACTGATTTACATTCCTCTATAAGAGTTCTTATCTCACATCATGGCTAGTACTTGAGACTATCAGAATTTTTAATATCAGCCAATCTAATAGGTCCAAAATAGTATCTCATTGTGATTTCAATTTACATTTCCCTGATGACTAATGAAATTGGAGCATCTCTTTGTGTGTCTTAGTGGAATCTTCACATCTATTTTTAGATTAGCAAAAAAGCAAAATACATCAAAGGAGAGAGACAAGAAGAGTTCTATGTCCACCTTTTAACTCTCGAGCTATGACTGTAATTGACCATAACTCTGGTAGCTTTTCTCCTATTGGAGCAGTTTAAATACACAAAATGATTACTGTCCTTACATCCCCTCCTCAATGACTTTTACACTTTTGATGTTACATAGCATCTTTGAATGAAAGATGTCTTGTGGTCTCATAGCCACACCATGAGAAAGCTCAGATGATCAGAGTCTGTCCTTTTTGACTGGAAGGGATGTATCTGTGTGTAAAATAAATATCACATACAATAAAACAAAGTTTCATTAAACAATTCCTAGATTTACTAGATACAATATAATTTGATATTTTTACTTTGATTCATTTGTCTTTTTTTCTTCCTTTTATTTTTCTCTCCCCCTCCTTTTCCTCTTTCCCTTCCCTCCTTTTCTTTCTCTCCCTCGCACTCTCCCTCTCTCCCTCCCTCCTTCCCCTCCTTCCTTCCTTTCATCCTTTCTTCCTTCCCGATTTGTTGTTGTTGTTAGGTGCCGTCGAGTCGAGTCCGACTCATAGCGACCCTATGTACAGCAGATCAAAACACTTGCCGATTCTGTGCCAGGCAAATAATCTTATTTATGTTTAAGCCCATTGTTGCAGACACTGTGTTAATCCATCTGGTGGAGGGTTTTCCTCTTTTCCGTTGACCTGCCACTCTTCCAAACATGATGTCCTTCTCCAGGGATTGATCTCTCCTGACTACATGTCCGAAATATGTAAGACGCAGTTTGGCCATTCTTGCTTCCAAGGAGCACTCTGGTTGCACTTCTTCTAGGACAGATCTGTTGGTTCTTTTGGCATTCCATGGTATATTCAATAGACGTCTCCAGCACCACAATTCAAAAGCATCAATTCTTTTTCTGTCTCTCTTGTTCAATGTCCAGCTTTCACAACCATATGATGCCACTGAAAATACCATGGCATGAGTCAGACGCACCTTCGTCTTCAATGTGACATCTTTGCTTTTCAATACTCTAAAGAGATTTTTGGCCACAGCTTTTCCTAGAGCAATGCGTCTTTGGATTTCTTGACTGCTGCTTCCATGGGTGTTGATTATAGAGCCAAGCAAAGTAAAATCTTGGACAACCTCAATCTTTTCTCCATTTATTGTGAAGTTGCGTGGTGACCCAGTTGTAAGGATTTTTGTTTTGTTGATGTTTAGTTGTAACCCATATTGAAGGCTATGATCTTTGATCTTCATCAGTAAATGTTTTAAATCCTCTTCATTTTCAGCAAGCAAAGTGGTGTCATCTGCATAACGCAGGTTGTTAATGAGTCTTCCTCCAATTTTGATGCCACGTTCTTCCTCATGAAGTCCAGCTTCTCGGATCATTTGCTCAGCGTATAAATTGAAGAGATAGGGTGAAAGTATACAGCCCTGACGCACACCTTTCTCAACTTTAAATCACTCAGTGTTTCCTTGTTCTATTCGAACAACTGCCTCCTGGTTCATGTACAGATTTCTCATGAGCACAATTAGGTGTTCTGGTATTCCCATTTTCCTTGAACGTCGAGCAGCTAAAGCAAAAGGAAGACATGATGAAGTTAAGGAACTAAACAGAAGATTTCAGAAGGCAGCTCAAGAAGACAAAAACAAATATTATAATGACATGTGCAAGGAGCTGGAGGCAGAAAACCAAAAGGGAAGAACACGCTCTGTGTTTCTCAAGCTTAAGGAAGTGAAGAAAAAATTCAAGCCT